>PIJE02001141.1:59220-86418 GCA_002895965.2 Coryphaenoides rupestris | reverse complement strand
TTGGCCCAAAACACATGTTTACCAGTCAATGTGTGTGTGGAGTGCTCGGTTGCGCCCCCTTATAGTTTCCGGCTGGTAATGCACTCACTGTTCCACACACACACATATTCTAAAAAGGAACTCTGCACACCTTTGAATCACTGACCACCTTACATCTGTTTGTAATTTTATCACTGAAAAATTAGAAATTCATGCTTTTTTCCTTTCAAATCCATCAGTTACCCTCTTCTGTCAAGCCAGGATTAGCAGCTGTCAAAGACTAATGATCCCTCTGTATGTATGTGTGCTGGTGCACCTCTACTTGCTTCCCTACCGTTTTGGAGTTGGGGGGTTATTGCATTCGAGAGTAGTTCACAATTCATTTTCACAATAGGCGCTTGTGTGTTTCTAAGCGGTTAAACAGTAAAAGGTGATGGGTCTTCACAACTTTCATGGAAACGTTTATCCGACCTTACCAATGCTTGTGTGGGCATGAGTACATCATAAGAAAGTGGGGCAACATCGGTTTAGGCATCAAACACGCGAAGGTAAGAACTATCCGCTGTGCCAATGTGAAACCTGGTTGGGTCTGGTCTCCGGGCATATTTAACTGTACCGTTCACGGGACTTAGTCATAAGAGAAGGCTTTTCACGGGATTTGAACCCAGGACAACAGGGCTGAAAGATAGAAGTATGTCCACTGTGCCACCACAACAGCACCTGATTGGGCATGGTCTCCGGGCGTATTTAACTTTACCGTTCACGGGACTTAGACATAAGAGAATGCTTTCCACGGAAATTGAACCCAGGACTACAGAGTTGAAGATAAAGAACTCTATCTGCTGTGCCAATGAGAAACCTGCTTGGGCATGGTCTCCGGGCGTATTTAACTTTACCGTTCACGGGACTTAGTCATAAGAGAATGCTTTCCACAGGATTTGAACCCAGGACTGCAGAGCTGAAGGTAAGAACTCTCTCCACTGCACCACCAAGACACCACACTATGAAGCTTTCACTTTGTAACTCTCGTTCCTCACAGTGTCACTCATGCTGTTGTCCTTCTTTTGCGTCGCTGTTGGTAAACAACGCCTCGGCGTGTTGAGCCAAAACACTGCAGACCGATTGGTTGTCGTTGCGTTATTTTGGCTGCGCCAATCGCCAATCGTAGCAACTGGGTCGTGTATAAGCTAACAAAGCTATGGCTAGTGTACCTGATTCTTTTCATGCCTCTAGAACCTTTAGAAAGCGTGTTCCCCACAAGTGATCATTAGAAAGTTGGCCCCCATCCAACATGGAAACCAGTATGTGTGTGCGTGTGTGTGTGTGACTGTGCGTGCGTGACGACGACGACCTCTTGTAGAGTTGCAGAGTTTTAATGGGGTCCACACACACACACACATGTCTATAACCGATGTTCTCTAACATGAATCACATGACTTGCCGGGGGAACGCTGGTGAAAATGGCGATCCACATCTCGACGCCATGAGGGGTTGAGTGGCTGGCGAATAAACGGTGTTTGATAATCAATAAATATACAGTATATATAAATATAAATATACAAAGCTCCTAATATAGTATAGTCAAAGTGTTTTATTGTCACATTATAACACAGGGCCATTCTGAACAGTGAAAAAAAATTGGCAAAAAAGATAAAATAGCAATGTGGAAATATATAAACAATAAAAATAATCGTGAACAAAGACACTACGTACTGAACACGGAGCCATTCCAGAACCCTCTGAGCATATCTGGATTCAACTCGGGTCAGTTGTATATTGTTATTTGTTGGATCCAGCAGTTTGCACGGAACAATTCCACGTTCGACATGAGGGCTGTCATGCAGTTTGTTCCGACTAATTTTGAAAAGTGGGCCAAACCCACGTTTCGACTTATTTCTCCCGCAACACCTCAACCGGTGTTTTGGCGTCGTTTCCGTCTGTCCTCGGCGTGGTGTGTGTGTGTGTGTGTGTGTGGGGGTGATTTAGTGCCCGCGCTCATTAAAGAGACGGTGACGTCTGAGAGCATTTATTTGCCTTTAAAGCGCAATTCATCACTCTGGTACCACCACCATGGTAATGTGTACCAGCGGCCGAGCGCTGAGTTATAGGTTATTAGATTAAATGCTTTTAATGGCACTTCCCCCCCCCCCCCCCCTGATGGGAATGACTCACCCCGACACACACCCAACGCCACCGCCACCACTACCACCCACCACCATCTTATTTCTGCAGTGATATGCACACACACACACACACACACACACTGGACTGGGATTTCAGTGTGTGTGTGTGTGTGTGTGTGTGTGTGAGTGTGTCATGCAACACCTCTGTGTGAGTGTAAGTCCAGTAAGTAGATATTTCCCTAATGGAAAAGCTCAATGAGGGGAAATAGAAGTTGAGTGTAAAAGTCGCCGGCTCTCTCTTGTCAAACTATTTCCCGCCGTCAGCACAAACCACGCCACGACATGACATTTATGGCCAATGGTAACTGATTGCTTTGCTCACCATCACACTACCCCCACTTATTGTGTGTGTGTGTCCGTGTGTGTGTGTGTGTGTCCGTGTATGTGTGTGTGTGTGTGTGTGTCCGTGTGTGTGTGTGTGTGTCTCTCAGCAACCTCGTAGCACGTTAAAATAGCTACTTAGCTCCTTATATACTTCCAAGTCCAAAGGCTTGGTGGGGAAATTACTACAAGTGTATGAAGAGTTCTGCACATGAGAAGTTGTGACACATTCACCATTTAAAAAAAGGATAAAAACCAACTCGGGTCACAAACGAACAAGAACCTCGAGTTGAGATTTCCCGAAGGAAATTCTTGTGCCAGAGGTTGCTCAAAAATGCCAACAACATAAGAATAAAAACAATAGAATAATAATTGTACAGTATATAAGCCTAATAGAATAACAACATAGGTAAGATATATTTAGTAAAAAGTAAGTTGGCATTGGTATTCAATAAAAACAATAGAATGATTCATTTACAGTGTATAAGCCTAATAGAGTAACAATATAGGTAAGAATTAGTTAGGCCGAGTCTTAAAGGGGTCCTATTTTACCACCAGGTTTACAAGCGTGATTAGCCGTTACAAGCCTTTTCAAAATTGTCATGTGACACAGTGACATCATCAAGTGGGCGTGTCCACCCAGATGAGCGATAACTAGATCAGCCCACCAGGCCTATACCCAGTGGACTGTACCAACTGGCAGTAGGCTGATCTCTCCACCATACAGCTGGGTGGACACTCCCACTTGTGATGTCACGAGAGGGTCGTCGAATGGCAATTTTTTGAAACGGCTAATTACACTCACACCTGGTGGTAAAACAGGGGCCCTTTAATGGTTCTGCTCGTGTTCGACTCCACACGGCGGAGTCTCCGAAATGAATTTCGCTGTCACGTGCCCAACACACTTAGAACAAACCCATTCACAAAGTGATTGTGGGGATATGATGTTTCTCTCCACCATTTGCTTTGCCCTGCTGTGCTCCAAATAGCCCGGCGTTTAAACTCCTGCGTTTCGGATAGAAAACCGGCAAACAAAATCTCACAGTATTAGTCTGCCTGACTAATACGCATAACAGTACTTGAAGTTGGTCCAGTACCGAGCGAGAACGTCCACTGACGGGCGCCGATTGTGAGAAGTGTTCGGCGACATTATGGAAAGGGTCCCTCCAGAGAAATGCAACTTTTGTTTCCTTTACCTTTCACTTGATCCGGTCTGTTTGTGATTGTGCCGAACCAAGTTTTGTTCTCCAACACTCGCCGGAGTCGAGTTGTTGCAGGAGGAGAAAGGCGAATACACGTTGCAGACAGGAGCGCCGGCAAGAGCTTGTTGTGTCGGACTACAGAGAGCATAGCTGAGAGTGATCGACCCTAAAAGAGTTTAAAAGTCATGCCTGAATATTCAGCTGATTTCGACCATTGGGAGATTTTGCGAATTCAGAGCAGGGTGAGCCTTGGTTCGACACAATAACAAACAAGACCAGGATCAAACTAGAGGTATTAAAAGACTAAAGCTGTATTCCTCTGAAGGGATCCTTTCCATAATGTTGTCAGACACTTGGAGTAACAATCTTAGCCGGTCGGTAGCAAAGAAAAATTAATGGGCAGCATTGCCCCAAAGGGTTACAATGCAGTTCTCGCTCAACACTGGACCAACTGCAAACACCGTTGTCCACATTAGTCAGGCAGGGAACAGCACACAGCTTGAGGCTCTGTAGGCCGAAGTACATTACATAATATAACTGACAGCAGAACGACTTACTTGTTATCTCGATTTGCTGGTTGCAACCTGTTCGATTCTTGCACTAATCAGCAGTTCCGACGTTATTCGCTCCGTCCGTCTGTTCCTGCACGCGTATGAATAGAATAGAACTTTATTTATCCTGAAGGAAATTCTTGTTGTCTAGGTTACATCGCGATACAGTACAATAAAACTATATGACAACATGGAAAACAACAGAATGATAAAAATAAACTCACGGATTTACAAATGCACAGTTAAAATATACAAATATGTAGGCAAGGTAAGATATTCCGATGGCGAAAACAAATTGGCACGATTGAAGCGAAGTATTATTGGACGTGACGCGCTGCGCTATCATTCATTTCGCACCCCCCTCCCACCACCCTCCCAATGGAATCTCACCATTTTCCCGACACAAAGACTTCCTGATTATTCAAGACCTCGTCGGCTTAATGTCGTTCGATCGAAGAGTTGGGTCGTCGAGGATGAGTCGAGGTCACCCCTAATATATCTCAAATCTACGTTATACAATGATATAGTATGTATACACATCTATGCTATACAATGATATGGTATGTATTTGTGTATGTATTTATCCGTATTACTTTATCCAAGCTCTTCGTCGGCAGTCGTTTTGGCCAGATACAGTTTGACAGCACCCACCGAGGGTCTGAGGGACAAAGAGGGGCGGAACCAAAAGAAAATGTCTCTCATCCCTCAAGCCACAGAGCCAGAGGGATGTTGTGTGGTGGGAGGAGAAATGATCTTGAGAGGCCATGAAATATCAGGGGAGAGAGAGAGCGAGAGAGAGAGAGAGAGAGAGAGAGAGAGAGAGAGAGAGAGAGAGAGAGAGAGAGCACTAGAGAGCTAGGGGGAGGGAGAGAGAGGCAGACTGCCCGTCCTTCTCCTTGGTTGCTGCCCAGAGACGTGTAATGATTTCAAATGGTGGCCAGCCCTTCTCGGCCACTTTGGTGCTATCAACATCAGCAGCTATTTCCTCTCCTGTGCTGTGTCCTCCCCATCCCCCCCCACCCCCCACCCCCATTGCTCAGTGGCTGCTGTCTGGGGCTCATTCCCAGTGGCTGGAACTCCACTACAGCGTCTAGTACTGTGTCCCAATGCACAATCAACCTTTTCAAGGCAAAAAAGCCAGGGAAACGAGCCATAGTATCTCATCCGTGCGCCTTTTTTTTCTGATGGGGACAACTCGCCGTTAGCCAGGGTGAGAAACCGTCATGGCGTCAAAGACAAAAGCGCTGGTGTTGTCACGGAGTTCTCTGTTGGCCCCAGAAGAAGTGTGAAAACAGACGCTTTCCGCGGCAGTGGTGCGATATCTACATCGGTGCACTTTCTTTCTTTCAGACTAACGGTCTGTCAGATTGCAACGACTATAGCCGATATATATACGGTCGATAAGTTGAGACATACAAGAACATTTCACGGAAACACACACACTCGATACACAGCGCCTCGCACCTCACAAAGTAGAATCACAGAGTCAACGGGTCAAAGCGAACTCCCAATTAAAGCTCTGTTGTCTCGCCTCGTCTTGCCAAACACCACTCATTCTCTTTGCCGGAGGGGATGATTGGTCGAGGAGGCGGAGCTAAATAAAGGGCTTGGCCGAACGGGGGACACTGACTGTAATGTTCTGGACAGGTATCCATTAAGGTCCCTTAATCAAACTCTAAACGGCATGAAAATTGACATTTCCGCCGACTGCCAATGGGCCTCGGGGGACTGGGGAGCCATTGAACTGGTCGGATGCCCCTTTAATGTCACACTGTGAGTGTTGTCATGAGGGCCGCCCCCCCCCCCTCCACCCTCCCGCCTTATTCTCTTGACTTTCTTTCCGTCTTTATGCTGCATTGATTTTGAACAATGGCCACACACAGGAATATAAATCCTTTGGGGAACGGAGGTATTGGCGAGCTCTTTAGAACAACTCGACCCGAATGTAAGGATGGACCCTCGTGGAAAGCCAAAATGACGTTTTACGTTTTCCGCTGCCGACATTGTTATTTACATCGATATCATGTATATCATGTATATCATGTATATCATGTATATCGCACCCATTTTTTTGGTCCCATTACATGCGTTTTATCCAAAATCTTTGGGTAGCATGGTTTATTCGTCGAGGGACAAATACAGACACATATAGCATTTGTCTGGTGTGTTTCATGATCGTGATTGTAGCTTCGGCTAACGCTAATTGGTAATACCCGTCGCCGAGACAGATATTGCAAATTGTACACAGTATGTTGGTGAATCCAATTTGAAAAGGTTGACTGAAAAACTCTATTAGGAAAATAGAGGCAACGCGGAATTATAAATAATCACTGCACTCTGCTTCTGTGCGGGGAAATAAAATGCGAGATAAAAGTGAAATGAAAATGTCATGCGTCTAAAACGGTGTCTAAGAACTCAGTGACGGTGGCGTAGGCCCAACCGATTTGCCATCTTGCTTTATGAATGGACTTCACACGTTCACATTTGCGGATTGAAAAAATATTCAATCATTCCCTTTCTGTGTTCAACACACAGACGAGTCATAATTAGTTATTTCTCGTGCAGATAAAGGGAACAATCGAGCTGGGCTCACTGGGCTCTGAAAAACGTAAAAGCAGGTCGTGTATAATCCGGTCCTCTGTGGACGCGCTCACTTCATTAATCTCTCCCTGTGCAGGCTTTGTCTTGTCTCCTTTGTCCAATTACCTTATAGTCCCGTCATAGCCATCCTTTAGCTCACAACGGCTACTGGGGTGGCGTTGGCATCATGCTTTCCGGTTGCCGTGATGAATTTGCTAATTCCGTGCCGGGACGGAATTAGCTAATCACGGCTTGTGTCTAGTGTTGCATGGCGAGGCTAACAATGAACGCAACGTGGAGAAAAAAAACATCTCTGGGGTGCTGGTGGGAAACTTCTCCATCTTCTGGTAGTGGAATCAGCCCCTTCCACTTCCCCAAGTATGTCCATGTTTAATTGCAATGTTAATGAATTCTGACTTGTTCTCTTGTTTTTATTCAATACCATTCAATACTTTATAAGGTACTATCTTAGAATGTATGCTTTTTTACAGTAACGATTAGGTAGTATCTTACTTAATTGTGTACATTTCTAGAAATTGTTTTAGAATTTATGTTTAGAAGAATACTGCAAGAAGTGAGTAAGCATTCCATTGTACTTGTTACATATGGCAATAAAAGAAATCTTGAATCTAGAATCTTTGAATTGTTTTTGCATTAATCTTCATTAATTGTGACTAAGCAGGGAACTACCCCCCCTCTCAGAAGTGGACTATTCTACTGAATGTATGAGCCGTGTGGTGTGTGTGTGTATGTAATGTGGTGTCGGTGGCAATCCCTCGGTCAAATTACATCTTCAATTAGGCCACCCCCCCCCCCCCCCTCAACCCCCCCCTCCCCCTTCAAGACTGTTGAGGGTTGAGGGAAGTGTCCTTCAAGCTCCGGAGTCTTGGTAGCTTAATCACAAATTAGGGTGTTGACTCTCTCACCCTTACACTCCTTCCGCCTTTTTTTTCTGCACCGCCAGGAACCTGCCTCCCTGTTCATCAACCACCCCCCCCCCCCCGCTGCCATGTCAGTGTCATCAAGTGGCACTGAGATGGAGAGAGAGAGAGAGGGGGAGAGCAAGAGAAAAAGAGATGGAGAGAGAGGTGGAAGGAGTGGGATCGGTGGAGGTGGTGGTGGTGGTGGGGGGGAGATGGAGGTGGAGGTGGTGGTGGTGGTGTGAGGGGAGATGAGCTGGAAGGTGGAGGTGGGGGGGGGGGGGGGGAGCCTGCCGTTTGTTGTGATGTAGGATTTGATAGATTTGTTTGCTGCTGCATTCATTTGCTCCGTATCAAGGAGCCGACGGGCCGTAAAATGAAAATTTGCCTTAGATTTTCAGCATGACTGTTTGGGGGCAAATGCGAAATAAACTCCCATGCATTCCCAGATATGAGATATATATAGATATATAAATATATCTACATATATATAGTTCTTTGTATATCTTTGGGTTAGGGTTAGGGTTATATAGGGTTATACAGGGTAAGGGTATAGAGATTCACCATGTGGTTATTGATGGGAATTCATTACTTGTCAACTACAATATAATCGCAAATTCCCGATTTGCGGCGGTGGTGGTTTAATGGGAAACGCTCCCACATGTCCCACACAAGAGGCGTCTTGTGATTAAAAAGTGACAGTTATGGATAGAGTTCTGCTTTTAACGTAATTAGGTCAAATTAAAATGCGTGTCGTGGTCGTCGTCGACGCCCGAGATATCTAATTAAAATGAATGCGATGCAAACAAGGCTAATTATAATTTTTTTTTTCCGTTGTTGTTGCGCCAAAACAAGTCCCAAGGAGAAAAAGTACAAATGTGTGAAGTAGTAGTAGTAGGGGGTCCTTGAGAAATCAATCATACAATAAAATGGATATAAAAGGTTACTGGGAATCAAAACTGGGAATCGCATGAAGATGAACTCTCAGGTTTGTGGCCATGAAAACGCCGGTCGGCCGCGTGAGGAACCACTGCTGTTGCCGTTTTTTTGGGCAACTCGGGTCGGGAGTGCGTGTTGTTCACACCACGGGCGTGAGGTGAAACCCAAACAGGGCCCCGGTCGCGCCACGAGCGAGGGGGTGGGGTTGGGGGTGGTGGTGGTGCAGGGCAGAGACACCCACCCATTGCTCTTTCTCCACCCAGTCTCGCGGTCACGGGGAGAGCCACCGCCACCCGATGATGGAGCACTCTCATTCCGCGTCGGGGAGGATGCTGAAGGTGAGCTTGGCTCCTCGGGCCGGAGACCCAGTTCTTTAAAGGTGCCCTGCCCCCCCCCCACCTCTCTCTCTCTTTCCCTCTCTCTATCTCTCTCTCTCTCTATCTCTCTCGCCGTCTCTCCGCAGCCATCGCCACCTCGCTCGCCCGGATAAATTGACTTTTTGACAGGCAGTGGGATCCTCTGCACACTGTAGCGTTGGCTTTTGACAAATACAAGCTCTGCACGTTACGCGGCTGTTGAAGGGCGTCTCTGATTGCCAATAGTCCACAGAAGCATTGTGTGTAGAGCTAACTAGATGTACTCCTTGCAGCGAGGCACTAAAAGGGCCTTTTGGAAAGGACGACCATAACACCGCAACCGGAGCACAGCCAACTGAGAGTGATAAATAGATCAATATTTATTAGGACTACTTCCTGTTTTATTTGCCTTCAATTAATTTGCCTTTAATTAGTTCATTTTAATTTAACATAAACCATATTGCTGTTGATGTTTATTTATGCATCGTACGGTGTTGGTTGATTTACTGTTTGCAAATAAAACTGCTTTAATTGATATTTAATACTTCAACATGTACTCGTATTAGGCCTACGATTACGACGTCCCGGGAAAATCACGCGAATACTTTTGATTCCCTGTGACACACCGGCATTAAAATGCATCTATTAGCGATTTCCCCCCCAACGAAAAAAGACGGTTTTATTTCCATAATGAAAGAAAAAAAAAGATAAAAAATGTTTGTATCATTAGAGTTCATGTGGCGCTCCGAGCGAAAAATATGCTCCGCGTTTGAGATGCCGGCGAGCGTTCGTGTCGGGGGGGGGGGGGGGGGGGCAGCTGATCTTTCTTAATATGGTCCAGCGTGTCGCGCGCGGTTTGTCAGGATCCAGGTGTGCCTCCGACAGGTGAAGCTGTGGGGGGCAATTATGGAAGTCTCCAACACCTGGGATCGGCCCCGCATGACGGCGTCGGAGAGACGTCCCCGCTGTCGCTTGCTGACGGAAAGCGAGGGGAAAAGTGCATTTCAAAAACAAGGCCCCGAGAACGATGACAAATCTGCCCATCGCCGCTGCCACAGCCACCGCCGCCGTCCCCCCCGTCCCCCCGTCCCCCTCCCCTTCAGCTATGTCCACCACCTTTTCCTGGCTTTTGTGCAATTAATAACATCGTCTTCTTGTCCCCGGCGCCCGGGCCAATCCGTGCGTAACCCTTCCGCTTTTAACAGATTGCTTTGACGCGCGTTCCAGACACTTTTGGGTCGCGCACTTTTGCATCCGCAGCGTTTTGGCATTCTGGGCCGCTTTTGAATGTGATTAATCGGATCACTCGCGCCCAATTAGGATTAATGTATGTGTCTACGATTAACTCGCCGTTGCTGGTGAACATTTCACAGTATCCGGCTTATCCGTTCGTTTTGTCTCCTTATATGTAGCATGGCCGCTCGTTGATAAGAAATTGTTTCAACATGCACTGGAAATATTGGAAATATTCTGATTGTGATCCCTCTAATTCATGTTATCTATGGTGTTCTTTTGCACATTGCGCTGAGCATCGCCACTTTTCATTTCACTGCATATCCTGTGTGTGTACGTGACAAATAAAAGTTCTTGAATCTTGTCGGCGACATTGGACCGGACTCTAGATTCAGCGTTCACACCCTGATCATTCCCGTGGCTTGGTTGTGCAATGCTGCTCCCTTGATATATATATATGAACACATTTATCCTGTTACACGGACCAAAAAAACCCCCGGAAAAACAAGTATATGATGATGGCTTACTCGGCACTTGGAACTTTGTCAACTTCCAAAGTATCAGAAAATCTAATATTATTTTCCCGACACGCCTTGGCGACTCTGCCCAGAGCTGTTTCCAGTGTTTTGGTTTAATGAAAACAAAAGTGCATTCACCCCATGCTTGTGCCAAGCTGCTATTGGTTTTGTCTCTCCACAAGTGATGCAGGCCCCCCTCCCCCCCTCCCCCCCTCCTCATCCCCACACCCCCCCTCATCCCCACACACACACACACACATTTTTGGGGAAAGCACTTGCCTTTAAATGGTAAAATAGGAAATGGATTGCATTTATAAAGTGCTTTACAGTATTGCCTCACATTCACCCATTCATACACCGACGGCGGTGCCAACCATGCAAGGTAACAACCAACACGTCAGGAGCAGTTGGGGTCAGGCGACGCCTCGACACTTAGCTAGGCGGAGGTCGGCGACCGAACCAGCAACCTTCCGGTCACCAGACAACCGCTCTTACCTCCTGAGCTACCGCCGCCCGTCTGTTTGTATCCATTTCTCTCCGCCGTGGAGCTGAAATGTGATTTCCAATGTGTCCGTCATCCCTGTCCATTCGTTGGAGTGGATGAGACTAATGGCCACGACCGGCAGTCAGACCGTCGCCGTTGTCTAGACTTTTGGTTCCGCCCCCTTCATGTCCACGGACACACACCTGCACCTGTTCTCCCTGTTCTCTGTTCGCCCCGGACCCAGCCTCCTCCTTCTCGCCAACCGGACCCAGCCTCCTCCTTCTCGCCAATTATCGACCATCGAGCATTTTGCCCACTGCTGCTGCTCCTAATATCTCCTCACGCCCTCTTCCGTCCCAAGGTTGACTCAACGGTGATTTGTCGTAATGTAACACGAGTGATGCACCCCCCCCCCTTCTCTCCCTCCCTTTCCCTCCCTTCCCTTCCCAGGATTCTCTGGTCTTCTGTCTCCGAGACACTCCAGCTGGAAAGTAGCCTGTATCCCCCCCTGCGGATGCTTCTATCAAAAGTGTGTTCAAAAAGAGAACCCACCACCAAAACAGCAACAAAGAGAACATGCAATTGCACACATTAACCGTGCCGCTGAAAAATATGAGTGAATTATGACCGTGGTTATTTGGGGACAAAACAGTTTTGAAAAGTTTGTTGCTTAAATGGCCGACGTCAAGTGACCATCAGGTTATCGTCACCATCATCGTCGTCAATGGCCACATTTTAGAAATGATCCATTTGTTTAAGAGCGGCTTGAATCGTATCGTCTACTATTCTTCCTCTTATTTATTTTTAAGACAGAACTATGATTTATGTCGTCGTCAGGCTCACAATCCCCTCTAATCTATGTAATGACTTTGTGCTCGGAGCCCATTGTGCCACACTGTTGATTTTAATAAGCCTCTCAAAACTTTTTGCAAACATTGTCGGACGGGTCTTCCCTTTTGTGTGCGAGCCCGGAGTACACAAGGCGCCGTGTGAGAGGACCTTCTCACTTTCAATGGCATCGCAAAGAATGGAAAGTGATATCGCACCCCCACCACCCCCACCACCCCCCCCCCCCCCTCCTTCCTGCCAGTCAGCGCATCCCTATTTGATTGCTTATCTCTTTTATTAGCTCTACGCTACGAACACGGCGGCGCAGATTTCATTATCCCGTTTTTATGCCGCAATATCCCCCCCCGCCGCCTCCTCGGGAGTGGGCGTCGTCTCGAGGGTTTCATCTTGTTGCGTTGTTTAGTTTTTTTTTACGCATGATTTATTTGTGTTTGTTTGTTTGTTTGTTTGTTGGTTTTTCCTTTTTTGCGTGCGGGATTATGCACCCGCTCTCCCTCGTTTGTTCCGCGTGGTGGGCAGGCGGGGATGGGGGGGGGGTCACGTACCCGCGGATGATAGACATCTTTATGAGGGTGAGGAGGCGAGGGAGGGAGGGAGGGAGCGAGGGAGGGAGGGAGCGGACTTTCAGACCCCCGCCCTTAAGCACGGGCATTTATCTCAGGTGGTGCCGGCGCGATGCGTCTCGCGGGCCACGCCGACGTGCCAGAGACGTTGCCCCCCCACGCCACCCTGCTATCCATCACCGGGTACCCGAGCCGGCGGGCAGAGAGAGGGGGGGGGGGGGGGTGACGAGTACGAGTTCAGGCTCCGTTTGCCCTCGCCGTCAGCCTGAAGGACGGCGCGAGGGGCCCCCATTTGGGGCAAAAGCAACGAGAGAGAGAGAGAGAGAGAGAGAGAGAGAGAGAGACGAGCAGTGCATGCTTGCCATGACACCCCTGGTCCTGGGGGGTGGGGGTGGGGGGTGGAGGATGGGTGGAGGATGGGTCGGTTGGTGCTCACTTGGCGTTTACCCACAGAACACAGCATATCATTTTCTCGTCTTGACATTTAGACACCAGAGGATTATTACGATTTTTTTCCCCTCTTCCTGGAGGTCATGGTTGGCCTACTGGACTTGCTAGGCTGGGTTTTCTGGACATAACAAAGGGTGTGTGTGTGTGTGTGTGTGTGTGTGTGTGTGGGGGGGGGGGGGTGGTGGGGGTGTAAATGAGCATCAACCATGGCTGTCTTCACGCCTTTATTCCGCTGCGTTTCGTTTTTTCGTTTCGTTTCGTTTCGTTTTTAGGGTCCGGGGCGAAATCGGATGTCTCTGAGGGAAGAGAGAGAAAAAGAAAGTCATTATGGGATGTATTTGAAACGCCGGCGTGGGGGGGGGGCGGGGGGAAACGAAAAGAAGAAGGGGAGACTTTTGCTTAAGCAGCCGGCGGCTTTCCTTGATGTGTTTTCTTTTATGCGCTCGTGTGTCTGTGTAATGAAGTTCTTCTGAACGGTGATGGCAAATGTCATTAAGGCCGTTGGAAGCGATAATTCAGCGTTCTCGCATTAAGGCCGCGTGATTGTGTATGCGGCGCGTCTTCCTCTTCCCCATCTTTCAGGCCATCGTGCGCCGCCCCCCCCCCGCTGTGCGTAATGGCACGCCATGAAAAGCTCTCGTTTCTTTTTGTTGTTTCTTTGCTCTCGCTGTTGTTTTCGCTTTAGTGTTTTCAACTTTGTGACACTTAGCAGTATGTAGGCTACAGTAAAGTCAGTGATTGGCCAATTTTTTTTCCCTCCGCGCGAACCACAGCAAACACGCAGCAACGCACAAAGCGACGGAAGACGCCGGCGTATATCGCAGCCCGTCTCTCATTCTTGAGTGCCGTTGTCAATTATCAGCGCAGACATGTGGTGGGTGCGTTGGGTGCGAATAAACTTTGAATCGTTGCGTTCCGGGTGATGCTGTCCTTGTGTCACATTGATTCCCGAGCTCGCCGCTACGCTTACAGACCTCAGGCGCACGAGATGACCGCTCGGGGAAAAAAACGGCGCATAACAAGGCGCTACGTCACGCCTGCCGTTGTCGTATGCTAGCTCACGCTTCGGCGGTGACCGGGAAATATTGTATCGTCGATTTTTGTTTTCAAAAACCTTCCTTTTAGTCCCGCTGCTCATGGTACAGTGATCGGTGGGCCCTTGCCTTCCTGACAATGCATTTAAAGAAATGTAAGAAAAAGCCCTCTAAACGTTTCCAATTTAAGACCAATTTATAATTCCAACATTTTGACATGGCAGCTGTGTCTTTTTTTCCTCTCCCCCCTTTTCATTCGACTGCTAAATGGTCGTTCCCCCCCCCCCCACCCTCCCGAGCTTCAATTATTCATAGATATTAAAGTTTAAATCCAGTGGTTCTTGAGCAAGCGGCTACGGAGATCCGAAACTGAGGCCTTTTACCGTCATATTATACGAGCTTAACTTGCGGAAGCCACTTTGTCTGGTGGTGCTTTACTGTACTCAACGGGGCTGCCAAGTTTCACCGAAGGTTCAAAGAGAGATTGGATGTTTTTTCTGGTTTCTACTGGTTCATAGTGTTCCATGTTGCAGGTTGTTTGTGGCAGATTGTGTTGCCTTGATAACAGAGGTAGGGGGGGGGGGGGCTCCCACTTGAAAATCATCTTCACCCCATGATGCCACATGATGGGTGAAAGGGTTCCATCAAAAATGCTTTTTTGGGGTTTTGGTTCTGCTCAGCTGCTCCACCACCACCAGCACCACCACCACCACAGACCATTCACCACCAGCACCAACAGCATTCAGCATTCAGCATCAGAATCCGGGAGTACCAACACCAACTTGGCTGTACAAACAGAGACCCTTCCGCCAAATTTGCTCATACCTTGGAAGCCTCATTACTCTTTTTTTTACTATTATTATGTACATTGTGTTAGTGTATTGTATTTTCTTATTATGTATATTGTGCCGCTCAATGTATGTATACTGCATATGTGTATGTGCATATATATATATTTATGTGTATATGTATGTATGTATTTATATATATCTATGTATATTTCCAATGCATGTTTGTTTCCAATGTACCTGTACATTCCCACGTACAACTTTACCGTACATACAAAATCACAGGGTGTGCCTCACGCTTCATACATTTCAGCATTTCAGTCTCTTGTAATAATCCTGCATTCGTATCATTGAAATATGAGGCCAACTTTGACGTAGCTGTCACACTGGGTCCAAACACTTCTCCGGGCTCGACCGTGGTAGTTCCATTTACCCAGTTCCATCGACCTCACAATATGCTCTGACAAAGAATGTTATATCTTAAGTTCAATCCAAACAAAATCGTTTAATTTGTACTAGCCTACAAGATTAGGTCTGGTTAAAAGCGGGACACCTGTCAGGTACCCGTTATGATTGATGCTACCGCTAAACCAGTATCCCCCACAGATAACTCCTGCAAAAACCGTGATGCTGTATTATGACATCGCATTTTGTTTGCGTAGATTCTTTCTGCAGCACAGCGTAACGATGACATAACCGACTTCTACTTGGCATTAGGCTTAACAGACAGATCATTGGAAGCATCCGTGATTACCCCGGCCTGTTTGTGTTGTGCTTGTCGTGTTGCGGGTGATGTGACAGGGGCACCCGTCGGGGCGCAGATGTTTTCATGACATTTTCATTTACGGATTCTGGCTGCAAATCAAATGTTTCCCTCGCCAAATTGACAGGTGCATTATCAATGGACAGACTTGGTTTCCCTGTGATGTGTTGCGAGGCCTCATTGTGTTCTCCGCTGGAGACGCGCATATCCCAACACACCTCTGTGGACAACCTTCCAACCTGGCGTCACTGTCCTGGACCTGCACTGTGAGTGAGTTCATCTCCTCTCCTCGTCCTGCAATGATGATAAGGTACATGTGTGTCAGATTAAATGTCAATATTAAATATGTTGTCATTATTATCGCCATATTTAGATGTTGACTTTTAATACGTAACACATACTTCACATCAATGCAAGACATGGCTGTAGTAAAAATGACGAGAGCACCGAGCTCTAGTCATAAAAGGAATAAAAAACTAATTAAGATGTGACATTTAAACTGAGTGTGGGTTTTATGAGAAGTGGCATCAAATTGGGATCAGCTCTCGCCGAGGCACTCCTGACATTTTCTTTCGTTGACCTTATTTTTTTGCCATCTTCGCATTCACCAAACGCCGCGACAAACTTTTTTTTTTAACATCCGCGACCCCAAAGATGATTCGCGCCCGCAAACGACGCGATCCAAAAAAACCCCCGTTAGCGTGTAGACTGCCGTCGCACGTTAGCCTCCTCGCCGTCAACAACAACGACGACGACGACGACGACGACAACCACGTCGCTGCCGCCGCCGATGAGTGGGAGCGGCCATTAATTTAACAGTAATTATTATGAGAGACTTTCCGAGGGGCCTGCCTGTCGCCCGCCCGCCCGCCACCTCGGCTTTTGTCCGGCGTTCTCCGGCCCCCCCGGCCCAACGCCCCCCCAAACGCACTACTTAGCCTGCCTCTCAACCGCCCCGCTCTGTCGGCGACAGCAAAAGGAACCCGTGAGTGACTGCGGCCGCTGCGTCACTGGAAAGCATAATTTGGAGCTGCGAGAAAGAAAAAAAAAAAAAACAGCCATCGTGACGTGTCAAGTATTTATTTATAGTATATTTTCCTCCCCCTCCCCTCTCTGATTATTGTTTAAATGTGACGGTGCTGGTAATGATTATAATCATAATCTCGCGTGTATGTGTGTGTTATCGTGTATAAATACGCCCCGTTGGTTGTATTACACTCGACGACGCCGCCTGCTCCGTCAAAGGATGACACGCGACGAAATATCTGCCGGCTTTGATAAGAGAAATCTGTAATTGACTTTTTAGAGAAGGGTGGGGGCTGTGGCGGGTGGGGTGGGGGGAGGGGGGGGGGGTGGGGTGATCGATGAGAGACCCTGACGGCTGATCATTCAGAACGACACGCCTTCAGTATTGATAAGCACTCACGGGGGGGGGGGGAAGAGTCTGGGGAAAGAATGGGGGGGGAGGGGGAGAGGGAGAGAGAGAAAGATGAGGGAGAGGGAGGGAGGGGGAGGGGGAGGGAGACGAAGAGGAGCGTGAAAGGGAGAAGAGAGAGGGAGTGAGAAAGGGGGGAGGGAGAGAGGCGGAGCGGGAGAGAGGGGGCTGCAGAGAAGAGATGGAGAGAGCAAGAGAACGAAAGGGGGTGGGAGGGAGGGTTGGAGGGAGGGAGGGAGGGAGGAAGGGGGAGAGAAAACGGTCTACTTGTTGAAGCCTAGGCAAGCAGCCTCGACTTCCAGGTAATGGAACTGTCATTCTCCCCCGACCAGATAAAAATCGTCTCCCCTCAGCTCTCCTACTGCTGCCACGCTCTGCCACATTAAAAAGGCACATAAATCCGGAAGGTGGTGAACGGCATGATAGAAATGCAGTTTTTTTTGTGTTTGTTTGTTTGTTTGTTTTTTTTAACCTTTTTTTAAACAGTCTCGGGAAACTAAGCCCACGTAGATTAGCATTACAATGACTCAACCCCACCCACCAGCCTACACACACACACACACACACACACACAAGCCATCCTGTTTTTAGCCATCCCCGCATTAGCCGTGCGCGCCGTGTTTTGTTTACCCTGCGATCCGGTAGAATGTCATTCTGCTTCCACGTGTGCGGGGAGAACCAATCAGAATCCAAGGTGACATTTGCATGGATACCTAATTGGCTCTGTCAAATACAGTGGCTGCTGGGGGAGAACAACACAAACACAACTCTGCGTTGATGGTCTTTGAAATTGCGTCTTGGGTAATTGTGGTTGTTTCTTTCTTTGTAATTGGGTTTTGCAAAACTAAAGCAGAGAGAGAACATTAAAGTATAGCACAGGGCTGGGCAATTAACCGGAAATGCATTGAAGCCGACATTTAGAACCTCTCGCCGACTTAATGTTGGTTAATTTCAACTGTTCAAAATATTCAACAAATGGCCATAAATAGTTTAGCTGTGCGCGTTTTCTTAAATCTTTTAAAACTTTTAAAATGATTAGATATGCACGTATTAATAGTCCAGCATATTCACAGTACAGACCATGTCACAGAACTATGTGGACAGTGTAAAAAAAAAGTGTGTAAAATAATGTAAAATAACGTAACCTAAGGTAAACGTTTGAAATAATCGCGATATTGATTTGAAGTCCTATCGCCCAGCGCTAGTCTAGCACCTATAGGCCGAGTAAATGGTAAATGGATTGCATTTATATCACGCTTTTATCTAAAGTGCTCACATTCACCCATTCATACACCGACGGCGGTGCCAACCATGCAAGGTAACAACCAACACGTCAGGAGCAGTTAGGGTTAGGTGGCGTCTTGCTCAGGGACACCTCCACACTTAACTGCCTACTAAGTTCTGTAATGATTATTCTCTGAGAATTGGCTCTCCTGTCTCCTGTCGGTAGTAAACAAGACGAAGGGGCAGATAGCCATCATAAGGTGAGTGAAAAACGTGAGCCAAATCCACCGTGCCTTCATCCTTAAATAAGGTTGGCCTCGGGTCAAATAGCGGTTATAAGCTCACGGCACCGCTTCAATTTGTTTGCGCGAGCGTGGGTCAAAGGTCAGGGGAGACGGGAACAGGAGGTCGGGCCACGTATCTGTAATTACCGCCAAGTGGATGCACATTGATTTTCTTCCTCGTAACACTTGGAAGTGGAGTGGAACAAAATGTTGAAACAACTGAACAGACTTGTTTCTGGCGATGATTTTTTTTCTTTTTAAGTGGCAATCTCGAAGGTTCTCCTGTAAATAATAACACTGTTTGGGTGCAATTGCCGCGTTTCGCCATAGGTGTCGCCAAAGAGCACAGTAGAGATTGCCACTTTAACTAACTATCATTAAAAAGGACTCATTTCAAAGACGTGGAGGCGTTTGGGACATGTGCGAGGTGTACAGAAAACATGCCAAATTGGACTAAATAAATGGAAAACACATCAGAAATGCAATCTTCATGACAACCCATGCAACAACCTGACACGTATTCTGTGGACACACACACACACACACACACACACACACACACACACATACACACACACACACACACAGACACACACACAGACTTCCGACAGGGTTTTTCTATTTCCAAGAGGAGCGGGATACTTGTGCTTGTGTGTGTGTGTGTGTGTGTGTGTGCCGTGCATGCATGCGCGTGTGCATTAGACGTGCACAGCCACGTGCACAGCCCCGACAGGTCCAGATATTTAACGTTCTAGATATCCTCCGACGCATCGTCGATCGTAGACTATTCGGGCAGAATAATGATCTGTTTACGTCGCATTATCCGCGCTTTCCCGAATAACGTATTAATCTTCAGGTGCATCCCCAGAGTGCACACACAACCCACCCACCCACCCACCTACAAAGGTTTTGGGCTATGTTAGTGAGTCAATTAGGGAAGCTGTGAGTACCTTTGTATTTGTATTTGTTTGCGAGAGACAGTGGAGGACAGCGAGGAGAAAACTATATCACACTCTCCCCCTGCCGGCAATGGGAAATGATACGCAATTATGCCGTCCTCCACACAAAGTCTGCCCCCTTCCCCGGCGGAGTCGCGCGCCAGACTGCCGTCTCCCCGCTCGGTGTCTTGTGACGTGACAGTAAAAGGGTTTTTCTGAACAGTGTTCTTATAAACATCAACACTAAAACATCTCCGAACAATTAGTCAGGAGGTACCAGTGACCAGGCTCTCAATGCGTATCTAATGCACTCGTGGTCCCATCGGTTAGCGTTATGCTACAATGCACTCATTACGTGGTTGTTACCACAGAGCTCTCCAACACAGGACACCAGGCGCAGGATATTGAGTCGTCCGGTTTATTGTCAGAGAGTTAGCAGTACTCTGCATAGTTCACCTGGACTCTGCATAGCTTCCCCACTTAACCCCCCCCCCGCCTCCCTAACCCATTCCCACCTCCCCAACCAGGGTTGGAATCCCATCCCTCACCGAACCCTCGCACTAACTTGCGTGTACGTACGTCTTGGCACGAAATAATAGTGCTTACAGTGTCATTGTTTAGCATCCTGCATGTTCTTGGATGTTCGATCTAGCAATTATGAGAAAACTTGTTGTATTAGCCTTGCAATTATGGCAGCTCGAAACCAGTTCTATTCTAATCTTTATGTACCACTAGAGATATATCGCCATCTCTCATCTCGACGAATGTACTCTTTATAAGTCGCTTGGGACATAAGCGTCTGCCAAATGCCCTAAATGTAAATGCGATGGGCAGAATCTAAAACTCGGGCCAGGTGAGGCTACTGAAGCCAACCACACACACTCTCCACAGCCATACTTTGTTATAATTTATTGTTTGTTTGATTCCTAGCCACTGTGGTTTGTGTCCGTTCACGTCCACTTCCTTCCATATTGTTTGTCATAAAGCTGGACGTCGATTCCATACACGACATGCACTGTACCTACCTTTTATTTATTTACTGATTTTTTCCGGTGAGGTTACAGCAGCCGCCATCAATCAGGCGCGCTATCCGACTTGGCACCCGGCGTCTTGACCATTTGGTACAACATGGCCGCCGACATTCGCTGATAAATTAACCCGGGGAGGGGAGCATCCATCCCATCTGCCCCCGCATATGTCACCTGATGTAACGGGACTGGAACACAGAGGGGTGGGCACGCACACACACACACACACGCACGGCACGCACACAGGACGCACACAGACACAACACACACACACACACACCATAATATCCAGTCCTGTGAGTTGCCTGGCTGTGGGAAACCAAGGAACAAACACACACACACAGACACATACACACACACACACACACACACGCACACAGACGCACACACACACACACACCGGTTGACATGCATGACTGTGTGTTTTACACATACTTTGCAATCAATCAATCAATAAGGCTTATGCTGGCTCGTCCAACTCATCACTGTAAGGGAATGCATTCTTGGCATAGACGGGCCGAGTGTCAACAGAAACCTAAGGTGTGTGTGTGTGTGTGTGTGTGTGTGTGTGTGTGTGTGTGTGTGTGTGTGTGTGTGTGTGTTCAATGTGTCATTGCACCCCCTGTACCGTCGTCGCTGCGTGTGAAAGGTGGAACATTTTATGAACTTGGACACTGAGACTGGTCCCTGTTTTTGTGTTTTTCGTAGCGATTTACAGAATCATTGCACACACTGCTCCCCCTCCACCCCCCACCACCACCTCTCCACCTCCCCACCACCACCACCACCACCTCTCCACATCACCACCACCACGCACACACACACACACAGACACATACACGCACAGACACACACACACGCACACATACACACACACACACACACACACACACACACCAGACACACACAACAGACAGACACACACAAGCACCCACGCACACACACACACACACACAGTGGTTCTCCCACTCTGTATGGAAAACAGTTGATAAAAGAGCAGAGGAAGAGGAAATCCTCACACTCCCCCCCCCCCCCCCCCCCCCAAATTTACTTATTTTCCACAATACATCCTCATTACATATTGTATGCTGGCTGGTTATATTTTATGTATATATATAAATATATACATACATTTTCTTTTTTTTTACTAATAAACCGGAGATAAGTGAAATCCCCCATCTCTTTGCTGCCAACCTGGGAGCCCCCGACCGCACCGGAGCCTCCGATAATGAACGCAATTAAGGACTCGCTGCATTAAAAACTGGCGGCAAACAGAAGGCTTAGCGGCCCACAATATCTGCCTTATGGTGCATTTTTAATGTGTAAACCCCCCCGCCCCACACACACACACACACACACACACACACACACACATACCATTCACATTTCTACACAGCTACTCACACACCTGATCTATGGTGAAGAACGAGCACAGACATACACCTGATACCGAATGGACGATGCTCAAACATAAGGCAACCACACACACACACACACACACACACACACACACACACACACACACACACACACACACACACACACACACAACCACCCCCGCCATCCCCGAGGATAGATAGCAGTGTCTTTTTTTCACCAAGGGGGAAGACATTTTGACAGACGAGAGAGGGAACTGTGCTCCCTGCGAGTTGACCTGATAGTTGGCTTACTATCGCCGGCGAGGGGGGAGAGCGAACACCCTACTGGCTTCGGGGAAGTTTCTCTCTCTCTCTCTCTCTCTCTCTGACTTTTAATGGAGTTCAGGTGGCCGGTGTGGAGATAAGCCGCGCCGTGGTGAACCTCCACCGCTACCTTTAAAAAAATATATATAAATGTATACGTTTATCGTTGTTTTCGTCTTTTTTTTTTACCCATCCTATTAGTGTAAAACTATTTCGAACAAACAAAGATTCCTCGACAGAACGGTTTTTAATCAAAGTGGAAGCAGCCTACTTTTCAATCTTAAAATCATCCCCTTCACGAACCGATGCCTGTGTATGTCGGTATGTACATCGGCAAAAAAAAAATATAACAAATACAAAATAAAGATAAAAACACAAAGGAGTAAAGCTCGGGGCTAGACGAATCAATACAACAACAAAAAATACAATCCTCATAGTTGGAGAGCAGAAGAGGGTGAGATTGTAGTCTGTCTGTCTGTCTGTCTGTCTGTCTGTCTGTTATGGGCGCTGTGGCGGGTAGAGATGTGCTCCTGCAGCCATATTATCTGTCCCTGGATTACACACACACACACACACACACACACACACACACATTTCTTTCTTTTTCTAATCTGTAAATCATGTTTTGACTTTGTAATTTTCAGAAATTTTCAACAAAATCAGAGTTTGTGAGGAGAGACTGCCTTGTCAGTCAGAGCGAGCAGTGACTGCGCGTGTGTGTGTGTGTGTGTGTGTGTGTGTGTGTGTGTGTGTGTGCGCGCGCGTGTGCGCATGTGTGCGTGTGCATGTGTGTGTGTCTGCGGGCTGCCAGGCTGGGGGAACGCTGGGCACAATAGGCCGGGGGTGTGTCTCCCAAAGGCTGGGGATGAAATCAATGCGGATGCTATTTGCTCATTGGAGCGCGTACGAAGCCAGGATGAAAAAAAACAAACTAATAAATAAATAAACCCATCCATGGCGTCGTTTATCTCGCGCTAAATTCCACCAGCTAACCGCTGGAAGAGTCGCAGCATCTATATTCCTCTGTCGTGGGTTAATACCCTGTCACACGGCGACGTATTGATTTTAGTCGAGAAAATATTGTACTAATGGACCGAGTTGGATTAAATCACCGACTGACCAGGACTGTGGAACGGCCCTACGCCCACTCGCTGACGTCGGAATACATTTCTCTCACTTACGTTCAACTCTGCAAGCCTTTGTTTGTTTGCTTGGTCCTTCCACATTGTTGTACTAATATGTCGCCAATATCAGATTCTAATGTGCGCAGATTCTAGTCCTGCGTCCACTGAACCCCCGCGCGTCGTAACGGTCAACGGCAGTATTGGATATTCGCCACTAGGGGGCGCGCATCTCGATTTATACACCTCGTTTTTTAGTTACCTTTGCATTTACATTTACGGCATTTGGCAGACGCTTTCATCCAAAGCGACTTACAAAGAGTACATTTGTCGCTGTGGTACGTAAAGATAAGAATACAGTTTCGGTTTCGGGCATTCATCGTTAAGTTAGTCGTTGAGTTTCGTTTGAGTGACAGCACCAACAACTTCATTCCTCGCGTCGCTATGTTTGTTTACAGCGCTCCGTGCTCTTATTGGTCAACGGCGAGGAGCGTCGCGGAAGACAACAAAAAGTCTAACATGCTCGTCTTTCTAGCATGGGCTATAATCGGGCTGATAGACATCCTTGCGTTGCGGTTTTATTATTTTTGCTTAATAATGCAGCACTTCGACAGACGGGGGGGGAGAGGAGGAGAGGGATGCGAGTCGTCATCATACAGCAAACTCCTCGTCGCCGTCAACAGAGCTCAGGGGCTGTGCTTGGCTGAGAGGATTGAGAAGAAGGAGAAAGTTCAGGGTGCTTCGAAGGACGATCTCGGATAGATCGCACGGCGGCGGCTGCCATTTACTACTGTGTACTGTGCTGTGAGACGGTGTGCGGTGTCCGATTTCCACGGCGGAAAGTGTTTATTGAGCAGAACCAAAGCATTACCAGTTCAACAGTTCATACAGGACCCTCATGGACTAAACGGACGAATCGCCATCATCGGAAATTCCCCTTCCCCGTTCCTCAACATGGTTTGTCGTCGTTTCATTCAGTTAATGTTAAGTCGGTGCGGTTTATTTCTTGCTTGTTTTATTTATTTGCGTTATTCAACGTCATGAGATTTAATTAGCAAAACGTGGTGCATCCTTTCCCCTCCTTTCCAATCTGCATTCAGTTGGCGAGACCATCGTCTGGCAGTTTCTTACGGGACAATTCACTCATGCAAATGCTTTAATGACAGCGAACGCAGCCGCATACGCTATGATGGATGCTACTGGAATCCTACGCTAAACGTTGCTGAAGCCAGCGGTAATCTCCAGTTATGGAGGCAGGCCACATTTTCTTACAGGAGTAATAGCGGCACGCTGTGCTTTCGTAATAAGAACACAAGCTTTCTAAAAATAACAGGGCTATAAAACACAATAAAACGTGTCGTCTGTCTAAGCCGTCCTAAATCACAACACATCTCCCCGGGTTTACAACCTGAGAACTAAACTACGGGGACGGTTGGTTGGATCGTAGCGCAAAGAGAGCAATTATTCATGAGGAAAGACGTGCTGAACGGAGGGGTTGGTGTAACATGACAAGACCACGTTTCTCAAGCCAACTCACTTGAAATCAGAAGGGACGGCCGCATGGGAACCAGTTTTTGAAGGCTTCCTGAGGAGGCTTCCGGTTCAGTTTTGGTTCACGCACCTCGACACTTAGCTAGGAGGCGGAGCCCGGGGATCGAACCAGCAACCTTCCCGTTGCCAGACAACCGCTCTTATTACCTCCTGAGCTACTGCCGCCCCTCTCCCCATCTATGGTTCAATGATGTCATTGTATTGTGCGCTTTATGTGTGATGTGTAACAAATGACATTTGACATTTATTGTCAAAAGCCGTACTGATTTCAGCTGCATTATGTATGCAGGGTGTGTATAATGTTCAATAATGCAGGCGAGGTGCATCATTATTACTGTTTGAAATGACGCTTGCTTGCCTGCCTTTTAAGTTGGACACGTTGGCGCGTCTTGGCAGATTCTTCTCATCATGTTGTACACTTAAAGTCAAGGTATGGGGAGTCGATGACGAGATATATATATATATTTATCTATATATTTATACACCGTGTACCTATACTGTCATCATTCAAGTGGACAGAACACACAATGTTGCTCCCGGCGGTTGTGCAGCGATGGGGAACCTCTGACAGGTACACGGCGAGATACAATAATTAAGTCATCCCGCGCGTCTAAATAAGAAGAAGAAACAAGCCGGGCGCCGTGGCAACGCGCGGTCCCCTGTCACCGCCGCCACGCGCTCACGGAGCTTTGCTCGGCACAACTGGCGAGGGTTCAAACATGTGCAAACTATAATGGAGGCTCCCGGAAAAAAAAATCGCTGACGACCCGTGTGCGTCTTGGACGTCTTGCCGCATTTGCTAAAGGGCACATTGATGGATATCCACCATTGAAGTGAACGAAAGCCATATTAATAATATATAATATAATAATACAAAAAAAAACGAGATAGAGAGACCATGCGGGAGACAAAGAAAGAGCGAGAGAGAGAAGACACAATCATATTAAAGGCGCTGACACCTTTTCAGAAAGCCGGCATGGGGTCTGTCAGCCTGATGAAATCTTCGTTTTTGCGGATCATTTGGCATGGTGTGTCCCCCCCACCCCCCGCACCCCGTGTGCACCGTGTCCCCCGTCCCCCTCCCTCCCCTCGTTCAGCCTTAATAGCCAGCCCGACAGCGACATCACCCTCACCCCCTCTCCTCACCCCCTCTCCTCACCCACCCACCCAGGCGGCAGCTGAAGCCAAGCGCGGAACCTCACACTGACGTGACGATCTGAGCTGTGTGTTTGTGTGTCGTGTGTGTGTGTCTATGGCTCTCGTTATATTGATGGAACTGTTCATTTGTTGGCTGTGTTGTTGTTGTTGTGTGTTGTGTATCTTCTACCCACGGTGTCCCCCTGGGTGTGTGTGTGTGTGTGTGTGTGTGTGTGTGTGTGTGTGTGTGTGTGTGTGTGTTTGGGGTTTGGGTTGCCAGTTAAGCAACGAGTGAGCTGAAAGATCAGATGCCAGGGTCTGCAACGGGTCTGGTGGCTGCACACACACACACACACACACACACACACACACACACACACACACACACACACACACACACACACACACACACACACACACACACACACACACACACACACGCAAACACACGCATTAGTCTCTAAACTGCGTTGGCAGCATATGAAGCCGTGTAAGACCAAACCTCAGAAGGTAAACAGTAAACAGAGTTTGTGCGTTGAGAGATGCCGTGTTGTTGTGGTGGCGGCGCGAGGGTGTGTGTGTGTGTGTGTGTGTGTGTGTGTGTGTGTGTGTGTGTGCGTGTGTGTGTTTTGGCGCCCTGTTCTGCTCACGTGTTTGTGTGTGTGTTTGTTTGTGGCCCACACTGCTGCCGTCAGTGTGTGTTTATGTGTGTGTGTGTGTGTGTGTGTGTGTGTGTGACTTCCTGTTTGCGTGAGCCGTGTGTTTTATGCTTCCCAGCCGCACGCGCTCCTCCCCTCAGCCTTGTTCCGCCACCGCCGACCGCCGCTCCACCAAATACACAATCGTGGAAACATCCGAAGCGTTGCGTTCCAAACCGCACACTCTCTCTCTGTCTGTCTCTCTCTGTCTGTCTGTCTGTCTCTCTCTCTCTCTCTCTCCCTGTCCATCCGATCTTTTTTTTTTCCTCGCCTGTTGACATCTAACCTAATATCCGTCTTGTACACCCTTCTCCTCTCTCTCTCCCGCTGTTGCTTTTCAGGAGAAATCACGGCTCCCGTGGCTCATTTGTGCACCGTAACGAAAAG
>PIJE02001141.1:38754-51254 GCA_002895965.2 Coryphaenoides rupestris | reverse complement strand
ACAACTGTGAGTACAAACTGTTCACAAACAGCTTGTTGCAGTGGGGCCCGGCCTTTCCTCGGCCCCGTGACCCCATCGTTTCTGGCTCAGAAAATGTTTGCGACCCTAACTTTAAGTTGTTGTTTTTAGCCAATCAATATCTTCTGGCAATACCAATTAAGTTCAATTAAGTGATTAGTAGTAGTTTGCCGGTGGCTATGAATCATTAGACATTAGTCAGTTAGTATCCATAGAATGACTATGAGTCCTTCTGTGAAATTTTTTATCATCACAAATCGGTTACGTCAGCAATCACCTCCGACCCCAATTTGCGTATCACTGAGACCCCAAATGGGGGTCCCGACCCCAAGGTCGCAAACCACTCACTTTTTGTCCAACATTTTTTACGGGTGAGCAAAAAATACAACTATAGATGACTGATTGAATAGCAGCTTGGTCATCATTGATCCATCAAATTCTAGCCGACACGATTGTTTCCCGCCACATCAAGCAACCTGATTGGACAGACGTTGACCTGCAACAAGGTTAGGTGTATTACAGACAAGCTAAAAAGCTACAAGAAACCCTAATCTAACGTGACCTTAATTTACGTCATATTTTGTCTTAATGCAAATTGCTCCAGAACACCATTTCCCCTCCCCAGGGGTTTTGAATCGAAATTTCTCAGTCACGAGTGCGAGCTATGGTGGATCCAAAAGCGATGACCGCATGGCTTTTGGGGCCCTCTCTCTCTCTCTCTCTCTCTCTCTCTCTCCCTCTCTCTATTTTTCCAGTCCTGCGTTCCGTACGTTCGTAGTGCTTTGTACAACGCGTTCCGGCAGTCTGCGGGCAGCGGAGGAGGAGGAGGAGGAGGAGGAGGAGGAATGTTCCGGTCGGAGCGCTGCCTCGATGTGTCCGACCTGCGGACCGGCTGCAGTCGGTTGTGCTTGGCGCTACGGCCAAAGTCCTCACGACACTCCGCCGCCCCGCCAGGATAAACACGACGGAAGGAAGAAAAAAAAAAAACGAGAGAAAAGTAGACGAAAAGTTGACGGCTCTCTATGGACGGAGGGGAGGCGTATTACGTGCAACAATAAGTTCTCTCAATCAAGGCGTAGATATGTTCTCCGGTGTGAGTCAGGGGAGCTCGGCGTGCATCGTGTGTGTGTCGGTGTGTGTGGTGTGTATGGTATTGTGGATAACTTGTTGTTGTTCCTCCTCCTCCTCCTCCTCCTCTCACGCTTTCTTTCCCCGGGAAAAGCGGGAGCGGTTCGCCGTGCGTCAGTGTGGGCGACGTCCGGAGTAACCGGAGTCGGTGGGAAAAACATGTTTTGGTAGCGTTTTTGTTTTGCTTCGCCTCCATTTTTCGACTCTTTATTCTGTACCAGGAGCCCCTTTTTTGTGTTTAGCTTTTTCCATTTTTCTTTTTTTTTTAAATCTCGCGGAGCCTTTCCTTTCCTTGGCCGGCTGGCGGGGGCGTTATTATTAAATGATTGCCTGGCTGGCTTCAGCGGCTGATCAATATGCGGCACCGCCGTCAGATAACAAATGACGGTTGCTGGGCATTCGTTCAAGAAACAAAAAAAACATTAAAACGTATTCCCACTAATGTGAGAAACAACGGCACATACAACCACATCAGCCCTCATGTGCCGTGACTCAATGCGCTATGAGTAATATTAAAACTAATACTCATAAAACTCCCAACAAAATGGCGGCGCTTGTGGTGACGCGCGCTCGGCGGGGAGGCGGCATCGCGGGGGCCAGGTCGAACACACCGCGGGCGAACCGTGCGTTCATTTCGAGGAACAGCTTTATTTAATTTAATACATCTCTGCGGTTTTTTGCCCCGTGGGTGCGCGCCACGGAGCAGCTCGACAAAAACCCCGGGGTAAATATTTTTACTTTCCGTTCAAACAAACAATACATCAGCGCGGCGGGTTGATGTGGCCCCGGCCGCTTTCATTTTAACCGAGTCCATTTGGCCACCGACGCAAACACACTCTCCGACTCCGACCAGACATACTGTAATCCTCTGGAACTGCCCGTCGAGCGGCCGTTTGTCACGCTGGTCTCTCATTTTGTGGTCTCGGGGAAAATTGTGTTGCCGCGAGGAGTGATTTGAAATGGAAAAAAACCGACAGATGGTCAACGACTCATTTGCACATTTAAAAGAACAAAATATACGCTTTTTTGGAGACGTTAAAAGGTTTAGGAGCACGGCCAGTGGCTCCAATATATCATAATATATCATCATGCATTTTTGAACGGATTACGACGGAAGGTTACTGTCTGAGCTTAAAGTTGAGCCGTCATTCGCGGTATTTCAAGAATAAGATTCACACCTTCGTTTCAAACACACACACACACACACACACACACACACACACACACACCCATGCAAACGTCACCCAGATTTTGCACACAACAACAACAACAACAACATCATGGCTGTCTGTAAATAATCGTCACGAAATCATTGTGTGTCCTTGTGCAAATTCACTAGAATCCACTCAACCTTAATGCAGCGTCACCAGTTTACTTAAAACGCATGCAGGAAAAGTGACCTTGTTAAGTGCCTGCGACTGAAAGAGCTTGCAAGAGTGGCGTTTTTTTCCTTGTTGTTGTTGGTGGCTTTTCATGTACGGAATGAACAACTTCCTTAAGGATAAGACGGGTTGGTGAGGGAGGGGGGGGTGTGGTGGTGGTGGGGGGGGCAGAGTGGCCGCGAGTTAACTCAATTTATATGTAAATGCAATATTTACTGTACACAATGACGCTATTGTGTCATGTCTGCTTCACACGGCTCTGCCTTCTGTACCCCCCCGCCTCCCTCGCCACCCTCGCCACCCTGGCCTGTTTGCGGGGGAAAACGCAATCAATGGCGCCGCCTGTTTTTTCCGATTCCTCAGTCACACACACAGGGACGTTCTGAGACTCGTTATTAGCCCCCCCGACGACGACGACGACGACGGCGACGACGACGGCGGCTGACCGTAACACTGCGTTGCCAGGGCACACAATAGCATTACATATTTCCCCAGCGGAGCGTGAGCCAAGACGTATAGCCCTCGTCGATGCCGCCGCCGCCGCCCCCTTCTCGGTTCCTCCTAATTCTCGGTTTCGGTGGCTGTCGTAAGGGTCCACTGGTACACTTTGATGTGGCTCCGTGTTTATTCCTCATTCTTTTTACGACCGCTCGAGCGAAGGAGGAGGAGGAGGCCATTTTGAATGCTGCGTCTGAGGGCTTGGGGGGGGGCGGGGGTTATAATTACGACGGTTTTTTTTGTCCGACGTCCAATATACGTTTGTACAAGAGTGTACACTAAGCTAATGGTCCATGACGTGCTTTTCTGAGTTCTTTACTCAGCACTTTGCCGCGTGCGTTGTGGCCGCGCCTGAGACTCATTAGGAGGACCCACAACACGGCGGAAAACGCTAATGTCTTCGTCATTAGGAAACCCATGTCAGTAATTGTGCATTTTTATCGCTCATTCATCACCTTAAATTAAGAAGATACACAGAAAACATGCTAGGTGCCATCAACAATAGTCCCGCACATTTGTGTATGTTTACAAGGGCGATGGCAAGGGAGTCAAAACCCATCGGCACGTTACAGCATTAACTTGATTAGCAATTATTGAGCGCGGCAACGGAAGTGCTTAATTTGGCTCGTTCTTTTTGTTAAGGTTGTTTTCCAGATCACGACGACGAACACGGTACAAGTACATAATGAAAGTCACTCTATATCCTTTTTAATAAACCGTCTCTCATACATTTGGCCGACGACCGGCACGACTCTTTACGTGCCGGCGGTTAATGCGAGAACTGGGACCGAAGCGACGGACCACCATAGATCTCCCCTTCTTGTCCCTAACTGGTGATTCTGCTGCTGCCACATTTCAAAGACTTTTTTTTACCGAATCCGTCTCCTGGGATTTCCCCCGTAAGACCGATGGAGATGGCGTGTGAACGCTCCATCGATATAGTCTGTGTGTGTGTGTGTGTGTGTGTGTGTGTGTGTGTGTGTGTGTGTATATCTCGTGAAACCGCCCTGCCAAAAAAAAACCGCCCGAACCTGACCTCTCCAGGAGCTGTGATTCATTCCTTCCCCCTTTAGAACTTTCTTATTGTAACTCCAGTCATGACAAAATAAACTACCCTGACCCAAGTGCACCCTCCTCCTCCTCCTCCTCCTCCGTTCCTCCAAAACAAACAAAAACACACACACACACACACACACACACACACACACACACACACACACACACACACACACAAATGGCGAGTGTTTACAGAGACCCATTTGGTCATTTTCGGCGGTAGTCACACATCCAGTGTTTGTTTTCCTTTATGTCTGCACAGCTGTAAACATGTGGTTCCGATCCGGTCGGAACATTTGGTGAAACCGTCCGGATTTATTGAAAAAAATAAATAAATGGAACGGGGGGGGGAGGCACATTACGTTGGTGTTCAGAACATTAGATTGTTGCAAAGCACCGAACGCATCATCTGGTCCCGTTTAGCCATAAGCACGCAATTGTAAAATTAGGTAGAAAAATAAAAAATACCCATTCTTCATTTCTCTCTGCGTGGTGTGGGATGCGAGTGCCCAGTGGGCCGGTTTTGGGAAGCAGAACTGGTTCAACTGGCGTGAACCGAACAGGGATGAACCGAATGGGGTGTCACCTGATTGTGCTGCTCAATCAGGCAAGAATACCGATCAGAACAAACCACAACTAGGGCTAGTAATCAGAACAAATGGTCAGAAGAAGAAGAAGTAAGTATCGTACGCAGGCAGATGGGCGAAGTACGATCAATATCATTGAGGCAGCAGGCATTGTATTGTACCAGCAAACAGATCAGATACAAAGTTACACGGCTGAGGAAAATACAGCAGACTCCATCAGAACCTACCATATAATTAGTTCTAAAAAGATTATGAGATTATGAGATTTAAAGTCAAGTCGCAGGGGAAAAACCAAAGAAGCGTAGGCCCATCATTCAGAGTTGCATCATCAAAACCTTGGCCAAAGAAGGAAAGGCCAAAGGTTACAAAACCAAAAATAAAGCGTGGAAGAATCAGACAATTTAAGTACATTTAGTAAGAGAGAAGGGAGACCCAACATGAAAGCAGGAAGGAATCGCAATTGCTAGGAAACAAATACAAACGGTGCGACTAGATAACTATTTACACATGCAGGACGTCTTTAAATCCAATAAATCCACACTGGCCAGGCTAGTTCTAGACGGTGTAGAAGCAGGCAAATGCCCGGTCAATGTTAAAATGGTCCATACTTACTTCGAAGGTAAATGGGAAACAGAAGACAGGTTTGAGGGGATGGGGGAAAACCTCATCAGACCAAAAGGTCACCAACAACAACTTATTGGCTGGACCCATACTCCCAATAGAAGTGTGGGCCGCTAGGAAGAAAATCAAGAACAGTTCCATGGCAGGTCCAGATAACATTTTTAAGGCGAACTCGGTAAATTGGGACCCAACAGGGGCCAAGATAGCAAGGATGTACAAAGGGTTGCTTAATACAGACAGACAGGCGGAAACCAACAGAACCATTTTCCTACCTCAGTCTAGACACACAGATCTATTTAAGGCAGATACGATGAGTAATTCCTGGCTAAGGCCATCAGGTAGATCCCCTTTGGAAGGAATCCCACCTCATTCGCGCTCTTCCCAACACTCAAACTATACCACAGAGGTATAAAAGACAGCGGTATCCCTCCATGCAGGGCACGCAGGTCGTTCCCAAGAATCGAGAGGAATCGCAAATCTCTCGACGGTGCTCACAAATAAACGGCGGCAAACCTACGGCCTTGTACAGGTGGCTCGGGGGAAAGTGAGGCGGCGAGACCAGACGCCAAATATAATTACGTGCCAAAGTGGGGTGGAAAAAAAAGGGGCTGGGAGGAGAGGTGAGTCGAGGCACCTGGTCAACAAGCTCTCACGGGCTGCCTCCGTCTCCTCTCTCTCTCTCTCTCTCTCTCTCTCTCTCTCTCTCTCTCTCTCTCTCTCTCTCTCGTCTCTCTCTCTCTCTCTCTCGTATCTTGAGTGGTGGTTGCGGTGGGGTGTGCGTAGTGTGTGTGTGTGCGCGTGTGTGTGGAGACGAGGGAGGGAGGGAGGGAGGGATGGGAGGCAGGAGGTGTAAAGGGCTCCGGGTATTGGCAGGAGGGCCGTAGCAGAGGAAGGCCGGACCAGACCCCGATAACGGCGAGCTGTCGTGACCCAGGAGGAGGAGAAGGAAGAGAGGGGAGGAGGATGTGGGGGAGGAGGCGGGGGGGGGAGAAGGAGGAATAGGCCCAGTTGGATGCGAGGCCAGTTTTTGTGCCACCTAAGCGATAAAAGGGGCCCTGATTAGTGTCACCCATTACAATTACGCCCCTCCTCCGCTGTCTTCCGGGAGGCCCAAAATCGCACAGGACCACCGGCGCTGTATGGAGAATATCTGTCCTCGCGCTCTCTCTCTCTCTCTGTCTCTCTCTCTCTGTCTCTCTACCTACTTGTGCTTATACGTGCTCTGTATCCTTGTAGTGGTGGTTGGGTGAGGGTGTGGGGGGCGGCGGGGGAGTGGCGACGATGTTGAGGTGGAGGGAGTGGATTAAGCAAGTCTTGGAAGTGGACTGGATCTGCAGTCGTAATAGAGATTTAATTGATAGATCCGCCTCACCCCTCACCCCCCCCCCCTCACCCCGGAGTAGTCAATCTTCCTGATGGGCTGGAGTGCGGTGTGGGATTTCAGGATGTGCTGATGTGCTAACAGTTTGTTCGGCGCGATATAAACAAGTGAAGCGCATTCAATGTCAATTACGTTTGCAAGGGCCCTTTAATCACAGTTACAGTCTCCGGGGACCTGCGCATTATAATGCACTCCCACTAACCCAAGCCCTTTAAAGGGCAGGGAAAATCTCAAAAGGGAAGAACCCTTGACAGGGAACATGGAAGAGAGATCCCTCCTTCCGGAGACGCTTGGGAGCGCAGTATTTGCTAAATGGGCGGACATAATGCGATTGTAGTGAAAAGCTCTTTCATTATATGACCGCCAATGTGTTTATGGAAAACATGGCGTTTTTTTTCCATGTTCCGTTGTTCTTTGTGAGATCAACATAGCCAATGAACTACACCGTCTTACTTACAGGTACTACTGTATGTATAAGAATCAGAAAGGCCTGCTCATCACTGCCCCCTTTGGTCGTTAAGTGAACTGCAGCCCGCTGGAGGTCCAGCATTCAGAGCTCTGTGGGTTGAGACAATGACAATCATAAACTAATGTTGGTTATAATCATAAATAAACATTTTACAAATGAAAAACTTCTGACAAAACAGACATTTTTCCAATTATCCACGCTTACACCCACGCTTTTCCCACCAAAACCTAATGTTATAGAAATCAGTCGATGGGCTGTTAAATGACATGTTCATATATTGTCATTTAAAGTGATTTATGCCAGACAAGCCATCATCCCAATTCAACGATTCAAAACGCCATATAAATATATCCTATAGATTTCTAAGGCATCAACGATCAACCTTATTTGTTTTACATTGCATACTTTCTGAATTCTGAGTCATACACTTATTTTCCCAACTTTAGTAAAATGCCATTCAATCATAATGTGCTTTATATACAATGAATGACACTATATTAGAAAGTGTCCCCTTGTAATATTGACTTCTTCAGAGGAAGCGCTGTGCCGAAATGTTTTCCCCATCATGGACGCGCACACATTTTATTAAAATGGTTTGCATGTTCATTATGTTACACTTACGCCATTCAGACTTTAAACTGTTGAACTCTGTTCAACTATTTTCACATCAGCGAATAGAGTTCAGCTGTTGAACATTTCTATATGTCTTTAAATATGATGCTTAATTCAACATATGCTCCTTTTACACTACAGCACTCAGCACATTTTCTTCATTAAATGCATTTTCTAGTTATTAATGCTTCTCACTCCAGAATAAGTTTTTCCGAATTGGATTGGCTCTTAGGTTTTTCAGATCTTCTCTCGTCTTGTAAGGTGTTTTTTTTTTTACGTTTTTTTTCTCCATTCCTTCAGTTAAGTGACTGACATATGATCCTGTCCAATCGCCAATCACCATTTATAGTCCTGGATGTGCCCTTGAAGCCAAGTGTGTCATGATGCTGTGTGCAGAAGACATATTCCATCATTCACCCCGGCCCGGCTCTACGCCTCAGCGATCACTTCAGTCCAAAGTATTGATTTCAATGGAGATGGATCACTACGGACATAATGGTGCTTTCACTATTTCACATTTCTGCCAGAGACGACTTTAACGCCGGCAGTAACACGCTGGCAGCGGCAAAGCTAATTCTTCAGTTTCCCGCTTTGTTTCCGAGTAAATCACAGGTGGTAAAGCAAAGCTAACACTGCATTTATTTTATTATTGTGCCGGACAATACAAGGTGTTTGAAAAAGCTTTCTTTGTTTCCCCCCCCCCCCTCTGTGTTCCTCCGCTAAAGAACCCTATTCACGATTCCCGCCTTCGGAGGTCGTTGAAAGCCACAGCCGTCTATGTAGTTACTCCACTTGGTGTGAATGGAGCAAGAGGCCATGCGAAATGCAATTTATTTGCTGTGGTTATGGTGGCTTGTGGCTTTCCGCGGTTAATAATGTCTGTGTGCGTTGCCGCCGACTCTTTAAAGTTCTCATGGAGATTTTAAGCCCATGGGCATTTGAATCCAGTTATTGAATTCGAGCGCAAGCTCATGTCTTTCGCTGTGTGAGGAATGAGGCATCTAACAAAGCGCCAATGGCGGGAAAACTGCTCAATTGTTCCCGACCCTATGAAAGATTGTTATTGATATTGCGTATAGATTATTATTTTCTGTGATGGGGATGAGTCTCCTAAAGAAGATGATTAAATAAAAGGGGTTGGGAATGCTTACAGTGTATTAGACTGTGTATTTGAACACATTGACTCGTACAATAGTGTTCGTTGAGATATTTTAACGACGCATGGAAGGAAATGCCACCAACTGCACCACCCCTCAAAATTCATCCCTCATTGCCGACATTTCAATACAATTAATTATAGCGGTACTTAAAAAGTCATTGCGCAGCTCAAGTGATTAAATTTTTTTTTTCTTCTTCATAAAATCAAATCAAAACTGACATATCATAATTGCTTTGACTGATCAATGACTGCACTGCTGGCAGTGTCTGCCCAAGCAGTCAAACAAAATGAAACCTAAATAATGCATCGACCAAACAATCCCAGTGGCAGTTTAATATACGAGCAAATCCTTTCAATCACATTCAATATCAAGCTGAACATTTACAGTATACAGTAACATGCTTTGGTGTTTCCTTAATAGTCTCTTTATTGTGTGAATTTGGCCCTCCTGTATTATTCCCCCCGAACCATTTTGAGGGCCTTCGCCAATTACTTTGGTCCCACGTTATTGTGATAAATAATCACAGTTGAACCATGCTCGCCTCCCTCCTCCTCCTCCTCCTCCTCCTCCCCCCTCTTCCTCCTCAAATTCCCGCCTCCACGCGGCACCGTGAGTCATCGCCGGCCCCGAACCAATAACTCTTGCCACGTTTAAGGAGATCGCGTACTTAATATCCCGCTCCCAAATCACACACCGGGGGGACGCCGGAGTGAACCGGATGTCACCCAGAATTAATCTCCCTCTTTCTCTCGCTCTCTCCTCCCCGCTTTCCTCCCCCACCACCACTCCCATTTTAGCCCCATCTGCATGGATTTGCCGAGACCATTAGTTAACGTAAGAGGGGTCAAACTCTCCCTGGGAGGGAATCAAGTGCGGATGTGGGGGCGGTGGGGGTGGTGGTGGGAGGCGGGTGGAGGATGGCGTATCCATCCATTGGGCCCTTGGCCCGGGTTCTGAAGGGCCCTCGTAGCGCCCACCACGCCGCGTGGTTTGATGGGCGGCGGCGGCGGCCATGCCTGACCGGAAAACTGCTTCCCTGCCCTTTCCGCCGTGTTGGAGAGCCGGAGGAGGAGGAGGAGTGCGGTCAATGGGGGGGAGGAGTCGTTGGGGGAGGTGGGGGTCCTGCTGGCTCAGCACTTGGCGAGTGCGGGGGGGAGGGGTTTTTATTATTAGTGCCACACGGCTTCTTACGTTATCCTCCACGCACGTCCTTTCCCATTTCGGCGCCAAAACGTGTCGGTCTTGTCTCGTTAATCGAGCTTGAAAGAGAGTGCAGATACAGATCATACGAAGAACCGGGATTTTATGTTTTCGGGGAACTCGAACAAATCGAGGGTGGCTCCTCTCGGAAGGAAAGTGAACGATGTTTCATGTAAACATGCATCATTTGTCGGTGAATCACGAATCACGTAGTTTAGGACTCATATTAGCATAATCACACGGGAACGCCGGCAGATCCGGTCGCCCGCCGACGCAAAAACCTGGCGTGTTAAACAAGCTGCACTTCCGCCGCGCCGCGTGGTCTGGCGTCAAAAATCCGCCGTTCGGATTGCTTTCGGTCGAATTTTTTTTTAAATCGCTATAAATGTATCTCGGGTTTTTTGCGCGTTTTGTGCGAAAATACGGGGAAACGAGTCCGGAAATAATGGGAAGATATTGCAAAGTCATAACGGATATGCGGGCGGTTGGCGGTGGCGACGAGACGAGAATGGAGAGGCAAGCGCGGGGAGGGAGATGTGGAAGGGTGTCGCGCCGTTGTTGGGTGGTGGTGGTGGGTGGGTGGGTGGGGGGGGCGGCAGCGGTGGTGGCGATACAGTGAGAGGGAAGAGGTGAAATGGGAAAAACAACACAGATGAGCCTGTTTGACGCAGATAAATTCTGCTTATTCAGAGTTCCCGCAGGGCGCCAAAGCAAAAATAATAGGGCCATTTGCTGGATGGAAGCGAGCCAGAACCTACTCTGAACAGACGCAAAGCCAAAAAATGCATTCGCAAAATGGGGGGGGTGGTGGCGGCGGCGGCGGCGGCGGCGGGGTTGGGGCTGACTAGCCTCTGCCAATATAGCAATTTCTCAGATTAGAAAAAAAAAAAAATGCATTATTCCATTTGTTTCAAGTCTCAGGCCACACTGATGAATATCAGCAGGAAAACAACACTCGCAGGTAAGTTAATTGTGGATCCAAATGGCGGCGCTCTCCAAGGGGGAGGGGGAGGGGGGGGGGGGGGGGGGGGAATCAATAAATCCATCCATTCCTCTTTGTTCAGCCACCGTTTATGATTTACGGTTTGAGCGCTTATTGATTTACATATCACCGACGTATCGATGGGTGTCCCAGACCTTTTAGATAACAAAAATGGATAAAATGATTCGCAATGACAAAAAGGTAAAATGGAAGATTGACGCAAATATCACACAAATGTCTTTAAATGTCGTAAACATTTAACAACAAAATGTAAAGGAGTAAAAAAAAGCCTCCGACGCTGAACTGAACCGAGCTTCTTGTGGAGTCTTCACCACTCGCGGCAGGAGAGAGAGCGGTGGTTGTGGTCGCAGCCGTGGTGATTATAATTGGGCAGCCATAATCCAGTCCAATCAATGTGATTGCCGCCGTGCTACAGGGCCGCTCTCTCTCTTTAGCCCGAGACATTAGCGGAGGAGGAGGAGGAGGAGGCTGTGGCGGACGGAGCCACGAGCCAAGCGGCAATCTTAATGGCCGCCCCCACCCCCCTGGCCCACGACAGTTGAGAATAAATGGCTCCTCGGCTGAGCTGGCCGACTCAACTGGGGTGTTAGCGGGGGTGCGGGGGGGGGGCTTGGGCGGTGGGTGGCGGTGTCTCTGTTGTTGGTGCCTGGGATTTGACAAACTACTGAGAAATGAACATTGAGCAGATTCCGACGGGAGTGGATGGAAACGTGTATATACACAAGAAAATGGTCGTTTTTTAGATGTTAAAATGCCAGGAATTTTTGTCATCACTGTCGTCGCAGTGACTTGAGTTTTTAGAGTTTCACTGTTCAGAAAGGCTCTGTGTTATGATGTACATGTGACAATAAAACACTTTGACAGTTTTAATATATAAAGTAAAGACAACACTATTGTATCAATGCATTGAATCACCTTGACATACCTTTGTTCTGAAAAGATTAATTGGAACCACCTTATAATTGGTTGTCTCTCGTGGACAAAATACCAATCATGTTAACGCGGAGGGAGACGGACGGATTTGTCGGTTTCCACACGTTCACGTAAAGATTTGCTGTCAAAAGCGATCAGCCAAATTACTTCTGCTCCCTCCACCACTGACACTCATCGCCGTGCTCTCGCACTACAGCGCGACAGAGGGGGGGAGGAAGAAACCGCTGTCGATGGGAGACACACCGTTCCATTCCAAAACCTGGTATGGGACTGTGTGTGTGTGTGTGTCGGTGTGTGTGTGTGTGCGGCATCCAGCACTGAGAACTCGTCGTGAACGTGATTAAATGAAACATCGTTCACTTTCCTTCCGAGAGGAGCCACCCTCGATTTGTTCGAGTTCCCCGAAAACATAAAATCCCGGTTCTTCGCATGATCTGTATTCACCTTTCAGA
>PIJE02001141.1:0-38729 GCA_002895965.2 Coryphaenoides rupestris | reverse complement strand
AATGAGAGAGGAGGTACGAAAGTCCGAGATTAGGGACAAAGAAAAAAAAAGACAAAGTACGAGGCAAAAGAAAAAGAAAAGAAGGAGTGGGATAAAGGAGAGATAATACTGATTAAGGCAAGAAAGAGAGGACAACAAAACCTAAGGCAAAAAAAGAATAAGAAGAAAAAAGAAGAGGACATTTGCCTGAATGAACAGCAATAATCGCTGTCGTACGAAAGATAAGAATATTGTGCAAAGATTTTACAAAGGCGGGAGTAGAACCGTGGGGAAAACGTGGGCCTTAACAAGTGGCTCAGGTTCTAGAATTTAAATTAAATTAAAAATAATGATATGCGTCGAGAAGTTGACGACGCATTTTCAAAAATACGGGGGAAAAATACATAAATGCCAATACATTTAAAAAAACCATAAGCCAGAACTGTCTTTAAATCCTGCGTTGTCCGTGATGTCGATGCATCGCAGAAGTCACATGTGTCACATGATCGCACGGTATGTATGTACAGCTGCGGAGGTGGAGAGCGACGGACATTAATGGTTGAATGATGTGTGAAATGCTCCACAAAATGAACCCCCTGCTACATCCGGGTGTCGCATGCCGAAGCCGCGCCATCCCACCCGCTTTAACCGCCGCTCCGGTGACCACAAACCTCGCAGCGCGTGGGGTACGGACAACCTGTCGTCTGCTCTGTCTGTGCTATGTGATGTGTGTGTGTGCGCGATGTGAGAGCGCCCCCGTGCATTATGGGAGCTGACAGGTGGAGGAGCACATTATCGCCATTATCAACCGTTCCACAGACAAGGGTGTCTCGAAGATTCCCGCACGTGGGGGTCCGCTGGCTGCTGGCTGCTGCTTCTCGGAACGTAGGCATTCGGACATTCTGATGTTCGAAAAAATTAATCTCAACTAAAGTGAGAGAGAGAGAAGAGAGAGAGAGAGAGCGCGTAACATAGCAGATAATCGGCAAGTTAACACACACACACACACACACAAAATGGGCTCCCATCTAAAAACAGGCGGACGCAAGGAAAATCCGGGCGAACACAATGGAGAACAGCCTGGATTGTTAAGGGATTCATCGCATTACAGAGTGAAAGACCATATATGTCCACTATTATCACTAAAACACTAAACAAAAGCCGAATAAAAGCCCAAGTTAGAGGTGTGTGCACGCTTTGTAGGTGTGGTGTGGTGTTGTTGTGTGTGTGTGGTGTGGGTGGTGTGTGTTTGTGTGTGTGTGTGTGTGCTGTGTGTGTGTGTGTGGTGTGTGTGTGTGTGTAAAGGTACAGGGAAGAGTTAAAAGCAGCCATTTTCTTTTGAGGTGCACCTAGTTCTTATAATGGTCCTTGGCTCATCTGTGGCCTCCATCCCTCCCCGTGGGGGGGGGCGGTTGAGGACCATAACCCTGCCAACTCTCCTCCTGGCAGCGGACCAATAACAAAATGGTTGTCATTAAAGAGAGCGGCTCTCCCCCTTCCTCTTACTCTTCCTTCCTTTACGGCTCCCGCTAGGCTAGCAGGCCTTCGTCACCACCACCACCACCACCACCACCACCACCCTGTCGCTGGACCCCCCCCCACGCACCGTCCTCCTCACCTGGTACTTAAAGGGTACAAAACAGATACGACGCCTGTCAAAAAAGAGCAAGTGTGTTGTGGTGGGTGGGGGTGTGTAGTGGGTGAGAAAGTCCATTGACGGTGGTCCAAAACACGAAACCAAAGTCGGCCCCATGGCTTGCGTTGAGTCCATTTTAAAAACCTGCAGAGAGCGCACTGGATTACTTTTTTTCCAAAAAAAAAAGACGGCACGCAACGGCTAATAGAAGCGAGAGCCACATTGGGCCCCTCCATGTGGACAATAATAACACGGGCGGCCGCCTAGCGACGTGTCAGATCTACAATACAGCTTCGAGCGGACCCCTTTCATCCCGGGGAGTATTACATTACGCCCCCCTCTCTCTAATGATGCCCAGCCCCCCCCCCAACCCCAACCCCGCAACAAACCGAACAAAAAAAAAAATGAATAAATATTAGGCCGGGGATAAAATCGCGGGAAAATGCTCAAAGCACCAGGCAATACAGTATCCTGAATAAGTCCCTGGTCACCCCCCGGCACCCATTGTCATGTTCCCCGTAAGCTAATGACGAGAGACCATAACCAGGGCGCGGCGTGTCAGTCCGCGATGTAAACAAAAAATAACGCAATTAATCATTCAATTGCCATTTAAAAAAGAAGTAAGATGATTGGGGCTGGGGCCTGGCTCTGTCCAGGTCGGGGCCTAATGAAGAGTAATCAGCGCAATCGAGTAAGCGCTTTTGAGCGGGCGGTAAGGACCGAGCATTTGACTCGCTCCATAATGGATCGCTTTGAGGACTGCGATCCGCGAAATCTGGATTCCCGGAATGTGTAATGAACGGACTTTTAGATTATAATTGTTTCGTAATTAACTCATTAATATTGTTAATAACGAGTGAAGTCAAGTTCAGCCTAATAGATAGCTGGATAATGTAATGGCGTTCGGTTACAAGGTTCCTTATTTCGGGTAAATCAATCACATTTCCGTGAGTCTTAGTGTGTGAGTTTTTCGCGGTTTTTCACAGTTTTTCACAGCGTCAACACATTTTCAGCCATCTTTCAGCATCATTGCTTAGTGTGAATACTATGGAATTGAGAGTGGCCAATTCTGAGTTCATTTATGTGTCTTAAAAACTCGCTATCCAACAACTATGCTTTTGAGGACAAGTGTCGACTCCAATTTGTACCCATAACCTCGCCCCGGTGTAAAATTGTCTCACAGGCTGTTGGCTAACTGAAACGACAATCGCACGATGCATGGAAATGACATAAGTTATCTGCGAAAGAATTAATGTGTTAGGAGATCCGATTCCTTATTGCAAAGAGCCTGTGGGCGCGGTGTGTGTGGGGTATCCGTCCCGACGTCATGGATTTCCAAATAAGTCAGTCCGTCACCCTCGGCACTACTCTCCCAGAGTATTCATCGCTTTGTTCACCAACTTGTACTTTTTACGACAAAAGAGCGCGAGTGTTGAATTTACAGTAAGTTAATGTGTGTCAAACCCACAAAAAATCCATCAAAAAGTTTGCTAGCGTACGTTGCTTCGGAGACGATCATAATGCCCTACAATGTGAATAATTATCTGTGTCTCGAGCCATTCAAAGGAATCACAAGTTAAGTCCCTCGCACACGAATCAATTATTCACTATATCAATTCATCTTTCAAAAAGGCCCGTTTTCAGAGTGACGTTTTTTAAACTTCACAATGCTGTGTTGTACGGTGTGGACACAAATTAATCCCACCTGAGGCTTGTGTTAAATTATGAGGATCTCAAATCACAAACATTAAATGGCAGGTTAATTGTCGTGTTAATTAGGACACCTATCTGGCCTCAAAGACAATGTACTATGAAGTTCTGAAGATTACTTCAAAGCTTTGGCATCACACACCACACACAACACACACACATATACACACACCACTTTGAAATTTATATTAAACAAAACATTTGTTTTAGACATTAAAAACTCTTTTTTACTTCGAAGGACTCCGTTAAGAAATCAAGTTCGTTATTTACACGTTCAACAAACGTTGTGTCGTCTTATGGGCTGTTGGCATTATGATTATCAACATTGTTGCAATATATACATTGGAATTCGTTACAGTAAGGACAAAACTAAAAGCAATATATCTGGATCATATAGCACATATAGCACATAAAATGTAAATTAATAATTTACGTCTAAGTTCTTAGATTACTATGGTAGGGGATACTATGTTAGGGAATAGAGAAACAAAAATGTGATCCATACCATAACCATGCCCACAATGAAGCAGAGCTATACCTCTTCATTGAGTTAAAAATTAAATATATATAATAATTGTTTCAAAGATTGCCCTTTGACCATGTCTCATTTTGTTACCTCGGATTGCTATTTGTTTCCCGTTCCTCATGCGACCAATAAACACTCGTATACCAGCCATTCCTCTCTCATTCATCCGCTTTGATGACAACGAAACCCGCCCCCTCCGCCCTCTCTAGTTTTTCCTTTTTGTCCCCATTTCAATGTTTTACTATCTCGCTCAACAGGGGCGCTAGCAGTCATTTGCCGCCGTTGCTCACCAGAACGCGTGGTCTTGCCCGATGCCGACACCGTGCAACATCCATTGGTCAATATGTTTGCCCCGCACATGGATGGGGTGAGAACCATAAAGTCCACTGCGACTTACCTGCTGAGTTGTCAAACAACCACAAAGTCGCAGGGCCAGCGCTGTCGCTTTGCAGCTGCAGACAGTAGAAGAAGAAACCTCTTCTCGCAACCTAATTTCCCTGGCTTCCCATCTTTGTCTTCTTGCGACACGTAGGGAAAAACCATTTTAAACCAGAAATGATAAAGAATGTGTGGGAGCTACAAACCACTTTTAATCATGACTAATGTGAAGAATAAATTTTATTTTAAAAAAATGTCTTTACAACAAAGACGAGAAATGGCGCCTCCATGACAATAGACAGAGGAAGCTGATTTGAGAAACCTCGTGCATCGTTACAGTACGGGTTTCCAAATCGCATTGTATACTTTACTACCTTTATAAATATATTTCAGGTTCAACCAGGCTTATCGATCGAGTTCAGAACATTTAGAACAGACATAAAATCACGTTTTGTTCTCAGGTGTATCAAAATAAAATAAGTTCAGTGTTCGAAACACTAACATTATATACGTACTACAGTCTGGTCCGCTGAAGACGCATACGCGATACAACTGAATCTTTGTACTTACTCGTACATTTTGAGTGAAACTAGCTAGAGAGAATAGCTTCACTGCATGGCGGGACTGACTGTGTGTACCTAAAGGAAAATCTACCCCCGGTAACCTTATTGCGAGTCTTTTCCAATTGAAAACGAGTACACACCATGACCGTCTTATTCGTAATTCAATGCGATGTGAGAAGTCGAGAACAACGACTGGAGGGGGGACGAAAGCCACGTTCTCTTTCTGGCAGACGACGGTGCAGAACAGACCTGTTTCTGTGCAAATCGGCATTTCTGTTTCTATGGTGCCGTGGTTTCATCGTTGCGTCGCACCTGCCCCGTTTGTATTGGCAACCTCCTGAACACAAAATCCCAGATTATACCCGCCTCTTTAAAATTGGGCCGTCATCCCACGTTCGCTGATACCGTCCTGGCCCACCCTCTGAAGGCTGCCAGCTAAATGGCTCCTACAGGTACACCCCGTGCAGGGTACAAAACAGGTACAAAACAGTACAGACGGCGCCCTCTGCTGTGTGCAGAAGTGTATTACATTCCGCTGGTTGTATGACAGTGTATGTTTTGGCAATGTCGGATGCAGACGCTTGCAAAAAACAATATCCTTGCAATAGACCGCCTTTCACAATCAGTCATCAAGTCGCAGCGTAAGAGTAAACTTCCCTGTTCTGTCGATGTTTACCGTCAGTTTTATTATGTCTGTGGCGAGCACCAAGCATGGTATCAATTGTATATTTACTGACTAGTTTGTCTATTTACTGTGGCACTGCCAGACATAAATCCAACGACTCCATAGTTAATGATGAGTGCACCTGGGTCTGTCCTGCTGTGAAAACGTCTTATTATTATAGACCCTTAATAGTTTCTTTTCTGTTAAACATTACGGAGGGCCCATTTATCTTGTATCGGCTGCTTTATTTTGCTGTTGCCGGCTCTAACAACGAGATACAATCGGATCTATCTTACACTCAGAAGCCTTCAGATGAAAATTAAGAAATCAAAAGCTCAACATGAAGGCCATGATTTAACAACCACTACTACGATATTTTGCAACATTCACATAGAGAACAGACCCCAGAGCAGACCCAGAGCAGACCCTCTAACCCGATGTCATGCACTTCTTGTCTTCAAAAAGACTTTGGGCTGGAACAACTTCTAAAAACCTTGCCGGCGTGTGTGTGTAAACTCTGCCCCTCGGGTGCGCCAGAGGGGTTTTCTCTCTCTCTGCTCTCTCGTGCATCGGCGGTCTCTCGCTCTCTCTCTCTCTCTCTGGGCGTTAGAATCGTTCCAGTCCCTACTCCACACGGCGAAACTCAGGCTCTTCAGGCACACACCTGAGCAGAGTTCCTATTCCCTCCATAATCCTCACCGCCACGGATCGCCTTTGTGCTCGACTTTCCCCCTGCCCCACCGCCTGGCTGCTGCACCCCGTCCCTGACACCGCCGCATTGCTACGGAATACCCCACCCCCTGCATAAAAATGACCGGGAGGGGCGGCTCCATCACGTCACTCACTGGCGCCGTTGTTTGAGTAAAAACACGCGGGGCCCATTATTGGAAGTGTCACCGGTGCGCGCGTGTTTGGGAGAGCGGACAAAATCACGTGGTGCGGCCGGCGCTTGGCGCGTGCGTCGTCAACAGCGGCAGCTATATGCATTACTTTGCAGCTCGCAGGGGAGTGATGCTAATGCCTGACAAACCACGCAGTACCGGGGCCCAATTTACTAACCATCCATTAAGTGGGTGCATAGCCCCCCCTCCCGTGGTCCTCGCCCCCCCCCCGCCCCCACCCCACTCTCTTTGCTAGTTCACATTTGCATTCAACACGATGCACTATGTATTGTTTGTTCATTGGGCAGAGAAACAACACCAGCAACCACCACCACCACCACAACATCATCCTCAACAACAACAACAACAACAAAAAGATGGGTTTTCTCCCACCGAGTGGCTCCTGAGAGAATTGTGTGTGTGTGTGTGTGTGTGTGTGTGTGTCGCCACATCGTCGCCTGGGCTCCGTTCACCGGTCGACCGAACTGCACAGTTCCATCCATTACGCTCACTTCCAAGTCCATATAGCCCTTCATTCATCCATCCATCCACCCACCCATCCATCCACCCACCCATCCATCCACCCACCCATCCATCCATCCATCTCCGGATCAAACATGATGGAATTGAAATGACAAAAAAGGTGATTAATTGGACGGCGGCGTGTATCCCTCTCGGCCCCACTCCTGTTAACAACCAAACATCGATCCGGGCGGGCGGGGGCCGGTGTGTTCGAGCGACGAAGCGACGCGCCCCAGTGTGTATTTTGCTGCTGTTGTTGTTGTTGTTGTGGTTGTTGTTCATTTATTTATTTTTATTTTTGTGTGTTCACACATTTCGATGCGAGCGCGAGCGCCGTCTTCGTAGCCCTGACGTGGTTCCTGCCCCGGGCTCCGATTAAAGCTCATTAAAAAGTCTCATCAAAACAGCAATAATGTAATAACATGTGATGGTAATTTGCAATACGTCTTTTCTCCACCCACCCCCCCCGGTGTGATGAGCGAGAGACAATAACCGTGTGCGCCCCCCAACCCCCCCATGAAATATTAAAGATATGATCACTGACTTTCAAGTAACAGCTCACTTCATTTAAATTCTGAGGACAATGTCATTTATGACTTAGTCAAAACTAATTTCTCTTTTTTTGTGTGTGTGTGTTGATGGTGCCTGAAACCATTTCGCTTTGTTGGATTTGTAATTTACGTAAATAAGTGACACACACACACACAGGAAGCCAGGTATAAAACCAATTATATTCCCTCTGACAATCGATGAGATATACCGGCTGGCATGCATACAACACGAGGTTAACCCGTAACCCGTGCGTATATCGGCGGCCGACGACGATCCCATTTACACGTATCCGCTTTAAAAACGACTCTGGGTTGACATTCCCTCACCCGCCGCAAACCATGTGACCTGACGGCGTGAAGGTCCTCTTTTGAGCGGACTGGAGGACTAGCGCCATGGTTCCTCATCAATATGACATGACGGGCGGCACCTACGACCACCTCTGGGGGGCCTCGGACGCGGAAGACAGACACACGCACACGCGCGCACACACACACACACACACACACACACACACACGCACACGCACGCACAATGACGGCAGGAGCCCAGAAGTGCTAATCTGCACATTTCATGCATCATTAAAACATCGGGAGGGGGGGCGGTATATGCACCACTTAATGGATGGTTAGTAAATGGCCCCGGCTCCTGCCGTGTTTGTCAGCATTAGCATCACTCTGCGACGGCTGCCAGAGTAATGCCATAAAGCTGCCGCTGTGACGCCGCCCCCCGCCGCCCGCGCCGCCGCCCACCGGTGATTTGTCGCTCTCCCAAACACGCCGCGCGCCGGTGACACTCCCAATAATGGGCCCCGCGTTGTTTTTACTCAAACAACGGCGCCGTGAGTGACGTGATGGAGCCCGCCCCCTCCCGCGTCATTTTTTATGCGGGGTGGGGTCATCCGCAGCCAAGCGGCGGTGTCAGGACCCGGGTGCAAGCCAGCAGCGGGTGGGGCAGGGGGACCTCGACGCACAAAAGGCGATCCGTGGCGGTGACGGATTAATGGAGAGGAATAGGAACTCTGCTCAGGTGTGTGCACCTGAAGAGCCCCTGAGTCGCCGTGTGAGTCAGGGACTGACAATTCTACGCCCAGAGAGAGAGAGAGAGAGAGAGAGAGAGAGAGAGAGAGAGAGAGAGAGAGAGAGAGAGAGAGAGAGAGAGAGAGAGAGAGAGAGAGAGAGAGAGAGAGAGAGAACACCTCTGGCCACCCGGGGGCCAGAGTTACACACACACACAGGTTTTAGAAGTTCTGTTCCACCCAAAGTCTTTTTGAAGACAAGAAGTGCATGACAATGGGTTAAGGGTCTGCTCTGGGTCTGCTCTCTATGTGATGTCTTCAAAATATCGTAGTAGTGGTAGTAAATCACTGGCCTTCAGTGTTGAGCTTTGAATTTTAATTCATCTGAAGGCTTCTGAGTGTAAGATAGATCCGATTGTATCTCGTTGTTAGACGGCAACAGCAAAAATAAACAGCGATACAACGATAAAATGGGCCCTCCCGTATGTTTACAGAAAGAAAACTATAAGGGTCTATATAATAGACCGTTTTCACAGCAGGAAACCCAGGTGTACCTCATAACATTAACTATGGGTCCGTTGGATTTATGTCTGGCAGTGCACCAGTATAGACACAACTAGTCCAGTAAATATACATTGATACCATGCTGGTGCTGCCACAGACATAAATAAAACCTGCCGTTAAAATGACAAGAACAGGAAGTTACTTTACCCTGCGACTGACTGACTGATCTGTGAAAGGCGGTCTATTGCAAAGGGATAATTGTTTTTGCACAGCGTCTGCATCCGACATTCCAAAACATACACTGCATACAACCCCAGGAAATGTAATACATTCTGCAACAGCAGAAGGCCCCGTCTGTACCTGTTTGTACCTGTTTGTACCTGTTTGTACCCTGCATCCGGGGTGTACCTGAGGCCAATTTGCTGGCAGCCTTCAGAAGGGTGGGACCAGGCACGGGTTCAGCGAACGGTGGGTGACGCCCCCCAATTTTCAGCGGCGGGTTAATCTGGGATTTTCTGTTCTCAGGAGGTTGCCAAACCAAACCGGGCAGAGGCGCCACGCCAAACGATGACTCCCCTACCACGGCACCATAGAAGAAGAACATCGCCCGGATTTGCACCAAAAAGGTCTGTCTGACCGTCGGTCTGCCAGAAAGAGACGTGGCTTTTCGTCCCCCCAGTCGTTGTTTCACTTTCAATCGCAATTGAATTACGACTAAATTGGTCATGGTGGTGGTACTGTTTCAATGGAAAAGACTCGAATAAGGTATTCCGGGGGGAGTTTCCTTTAGGTTACAACACAGCTCAGCTCCCCCATGCAGTGAAGCTATTCTCTCCAGCTAGTTCACTCACATGTACGAGTAAGTCCAAAGACTTCCAGTTGTATCAGCGTATGCGTCTTCAGGGACCAGATTATACGTATATAACCTGTATGTTTCGAAAATGACGATACACTGACAAAAGTGATTTTTATGTCTGTTCTAAATTTGAACTCGATCGATAACCTGGTGAACGCTGAAATATATTTATAAAAGGTAGTAAAGTATACATGCGATCCTTGGAAACCCGTCCTGTACATGCACCGAGGTTTCCTCAAATCAGCTTCCTCTGTCTATTGTCATGGAAGAAACATAAGGCGCCATTTCCTCGTCCCCCTTCTTGTTGTAAAGACATTTCTTTAAAAATAAATTTTCCCATGTAGTCAGCTAAAAGTGTTTGTCAGCTCCCAACACTTTTTATACATATTTGTTTAAAATGTTTTCCCCTCCGTGTCGCAAGAGACAAAATGGAGCCCAGGGAAATTAGGTTCTGAGAGAGGTTTCTTCTTCTACTGTCTGCAGCTCAAAGCGACAGCGGCTGGCCCTGCGACTTTTGTGTTTGACAACTCAAGCAGGTAAGTCACAGTGACTTTATGTTCTCCCCCCATCCATTGTGCGGGCAAACACATATTGACCAAATGGATGTGCAGGCGCTCGGGAAGACCCACCGCGCTTTTGTGAGCAGCGCCGGCAAATGCTGCCTATGCGCCCCTCTGTTGAGGCGAGATAGTAAAACATTGAAATCGGGACAAAAAAGGAAAAGCTAGAGAGGGAGGAGGGGGCGGGTTTCTTGTCATCATAAGCGGATGACATGAGAGAGGAATGGCTGGTATAGAGTGTTTATTGGTCGAACGAGGAACGGGAAACAAATTAGCATCCGAGTAACAAATGAGACATTGGTCAAAGAGGCCAATTTTGAAACAATTATTATTATAATTTTTAATTTTAACTCATGAAGACGGTATACTGCTTCCATTGTGGGCATGGTTAAACTGGTTGGATCACATTTTTTCTCTATTCCCTACCATAGTAACTCCCTACCATAGTAACTCTAAGAAACTTAGACGTAAATTATCTAATTCTACATTTTATGTGCTATATGTGCTATATGGATCACAGATCATATTTGCTTTAGTTATTGTCTTACTGTAACCGCAATTCCAATGTATATATTGCACCCATATGTTGATCCGATAATGCCCTAAATCCATAAGACGACACACGTTTGTTCAACGTGTACAATAAACAGAACTTGATTTCCCTTAACGGAGTCCTTGAAGTAAAACAGAGTTTAATAGTCTAAAACAAATAGTTTGTTTAATATAAATTTCAAAGTGTGTGTGTATATGTGTGTGTGTGTGTGTGTGTGTGATGCCAAAAGCTTTGAAAGTAATATTCAGAACTATCATCAGTACATATGTCTTTGAGGCCAGATAGTGTCCTAATTAAACAAGACAATTAAACCCTGCATTTTAATGTCTTGTGATTGAGATCCTCATAATTAACACAAGCCTCCAGGTGGGATTAATTTGTGTCCACACCGTACAACACAGCGTTGTGAAAGTTTAAAAAACGTCACTTATGAAACGGGGCCTTTTTGAAAGATGAATCTGATATATGAATAAATGATTCCGTGTGCGAGGCGATTAACTTGTGATTCTTGACTCGCCTCGAGACACAGATATTAATTCCACATTTCACGGGGCATTAATGATGTCTCCGAAGCACGTACGCTAGCAAACTTTTTGCTGGATTTTTTTGGATGGGTTGACACACTTACTGTAATTCACCAATGGTCTTTAGTCGCTTAAAAAGTAAATTTGGTGAACGAAGCGAGATACTCTGGGAGAGGTAGTCGCGAGCGGTGACGGACTGACTTTTTGAAATTCCATCGACGTCGGGACGGATACCCCACACACACCAGCGCCCACAGGCTCCTTTGCAATAATGACACCGGATATCTAACACAATTAAATCTTTCGCAGATAACTTAATGTCATTTCAATGCATCTGCGATTGTCGTTTCAGTTAGCCAACAGCCCTGTGAGACAATTTACCGGGGCGACGAATACTGGGTACAAATGGAGTCGACGCTTGTCTCAAAAGCATAGCTTGTTGGAATAGCGAGTTTTTAAAGACACCATAAAATGAACTAGAATTTGACTTGCTCATTCCCATAGCCGTATGTATCAGCTACTCAACACATGATGCTGAAAGAATGGCCGTTGAAAATGTGTTGACGCGTGAAAAACTGTGAAAAACCGCGAAAAACTCCACACACCAAGTACTCGGAAATGTGTTGATTTACCGAAATAGGACACACTCTGTAACCGAACGCCATTCCACATTCATCAGCTATCTTTTAGTGCTGAACTTTGACCTTAACGTTATACAATTATTAATGACGTTAATTACGAACACAATTATAATCTAAAAGTCCCGTTCATTTACACATCTCCGGGAATCCAGATTCGCGGGATCGCAGTCCTCCAACGCGATCCATTATGGAGCGCAGTCAAATGGCTCGTCCTTCCGCTCAAAAGCGCTTAATGATTCGCCCGCTGATTACTCTTCATTAGGCCACCGCACCTGGACAGAGCACAGCCCCCCCCAGCCCCCACATCATCTTACTTCTTCTTTTAATGGCAATTCGAATGATTAATTGCGTCTATTTTTTGTTTTACATCGCCGGCTGACACCGGCGCGCCCGCTTATCGGTCTCTCGTCATTAGCTTAGCCGGGACATGACAATGGGTCCGCCGGCCGGGGTCGACAGGACTTATCAGGATAATGTATTGCCCTGGTGCTTGAGCATTTCCCCCGATTTTTTCCCCGGCGCTAATATTTCTTCATTTTTTTTTGTTCGGTTTGTTGCGGGGTTTGGGGGGGGGGGGGGGCTTGGCACTCATTAGAGAGAGGGGGCTGTAATGTAATCCCTCCCCGGGATGAAAAGGGGTCCGCCGAAGTGTATTGTAGCATCTGGACAGCGTCGCTACGAGGCCAGCCCCGTTGTTATTATTGTCCACATGGAGGGGCCCACTGTGGCTCTCGGCTTCCATTAGCCGTTTGCGTGCCGTCTTTTTTTTTTTTTTGCACGTGCAAAAAAGTAATCCAGTGCGCTCTCTGCAGGTTTTTAAATGGACTCTAACGCAAGCATGGGCCAGACTTTATTTTGTGTTTTGGCCAAACCGTCAATGGCACTTTCTCACCCACTACACCCCCCCCCCCCACACACACACACACACACTTGCTCTTTTTTTGACAGCGTCGTAATTGTTTTGATACCCGCTTAAGTACCAGGTGAGGAGGCACCGTGCCGGTGGGGGGGGGGTCCCAGGACAGGGGGGTGGTGGTGGTGGTGGTGGTGACGGAGCCTCGCTAGCTAGCCGCGGCCGTAAAGGGAAGAAAGAAGTAAGAGGGAACGGGGGGAGAGCCGCTCCTCCTTTAATGACACCATTTTGTGATTGGTCCGCTGCCAGGAGGAGAGTTGGCAGGGTTTGGTTCCTCACCCACGGGTGCAGGGATGGACGGCCATCAGATGAGCCAAAGGACCACTTATAAGAAACTACGGTCGCACCCTCAAAAAGGAAAATGGCTCCTTTTACACCCCTTCCCTGTACCCTTTAACACACACACACACACACACACACACACACACACACACACACACACACACACACACACACACAAGCGCGCACACACCTCTAACTTTGGGCTTTTTATTCGCCTTTGTTTAGTGTTTAGTGCCTTAAATAAGTGGCCATTATGGTTTCACTGTAATGGATGATCCCTTAACATCCCAGCTGTTCTCCATTGTGTTCGCCCCGATTTTCTTGCGCCGCCTGTTAGATGGGAGCCATTTTGTGTGTGGTGTGTGTGTGTTCAACTTGCCGGATTATCTGCTATGTTCGCCGCTCTGCTCTCTCTCTCTCTCTCTCTCACTCACTTTAGTTGAGCTTCAATACTTTTTTCGAACATCAGAATTGCCAATGCCACGTTCCGAGGAGCCAGCAGCAGCAGCGGACCCCCGCGTGCGGGGAATCTTCGAGACCCCTTGTATGTCGCGACGGATTGAATTAATGGCGCCTTTGTGCTCCTCTTCACCTGTCAGCTCCCATAATGCACGGCGGGCGCTCTCACATGCGCGCACACACACACCACACACACACACACACACACAGACAGACAGACAGACAGACAGGTTGTCGTACCCCACGCCGCTGCGAGGTGTGTCCACCGGAGCGCGGTTAAGCGGGATGGATGGCGCGGCTCGCAGTGACCCCGGATGAGCAGGGGGTTCATTTTGTGAGCCATTTCACCCCATCATTCACCAGTATGTCCGGTACGCCTCCCCACCTCGCCCACGCTGTACATACATACCTGCGATCATGGTGACATGTGACTTTCTGCGATGCATCGGACATCACGGGAAAAAACGCAGGATTTAAAGGACAAGTCTGGGCCTTTTGTTTTTAAATGTATTGGGCATTATTGTATTTCCCCCCCCCCCGTTTTTTGCATGCGTCCCGTCAACTTTGAGCATATAACTTTTTTATTTTAATTATAAAATTACGAAGAAAACTGAGCCAACTTTGTTAAGCCCACGTTTTCCCCACGTTTCACTCCCCTCTTCGTAAATCTTTGCACCAATACTGTCTTATCTTTACGTACCACAGCGATATATTGCTGTCTCCTTCAACAAATGTCCCTCTTCGTAAGTCGCTTTGGATAAAAAGCGCCAAATGTAAATTAAACTTCCAACCCAAAACCAGCACAAATGTGATGTCGAAAAAAGCGTTGAACGTTGTTTTTTTGACGTTCATCACTCACACACACCACACACACACACACACACAAACCGAACCAGCCCGATGTAGACAGCATGAAGCCCTGGAAGATGCATACTCCCATGCTTCCTAAACATCCGCGGTTTCCTTCTAAGGTGTGTGTGTGTGTGTGTGTGTGTGGCACAGTGGCCTTGCTTGCACAGGGTTCTTGCTCAGCGGGTGGCCGGGGGCGGGGATGGTGGCTCTGTTGGTACACAATCATCACATCGGCAGCAAGCGATGTCAGCCGCGCACGCGGCTCGGAGTGGGTAAAGAAAAAAAACAACAACAACACAATCAAACAAACGCGAGCGCTTTGCCCATTCACATTGTGGGCGAGGAGAAGAAGTCTGACGCAAGCCTTTTTTTTTTTTGTCCTCCCTCTCGGAGCGGGGCTGACTGTGGAATGGGGTAGTGGGGCGGGGGGGGCGGGGGGACAGATGGGGCGGCACAGATTGCTGAATTAGGACGCTCCTGATCTAGATCATGATTCCTCATCAAGCTAATCATTCATCAGGGAGAGTCTGTCTTTTTTCTGGGCGGGGGGGAGGGGGGGCGGGGTGGGGGTGTGTTTGGCTGCCTATGTACGGGACGCGGTGAGAAATGGCAACCCCCCCCCCCCCGCCCCCCCGGCACATTACAGAGCACCACACACACACACACACCACACACACACCACACACACACACACACACACACACACACACACACACACACACACACACACACACACCACACACACACACACACACACACAACAACACAAACACACACACAATCGTTTGGTTCGTTTTCCAAAACATAAGTTAAGTTGGTGCTTAGTAACACAAACTCCCAAGGGAATTCAGGGTGATAATCCGTGTTCAAAAATCATCTTTATCTTATTATAAAGGTATTACGTTCGCGTCACTATCGCAACAAAGCTGTAGCGGACGGGTTGGCTTGCATTAAAATGTACCTTTAAAGGGGAACATGAATTGTATGGCACCATGTTGTGGTGATTAGCCATCTAACAATTGCCGGTTGTGACTGTCTGTTCTAGTTGAACATCACATAGTGGAGATGTTCCACCTAGCATAGTATGCTGACTAGATCAGTTATAACCTGTTCGTGTACAGATCGCACTGGGTAGGCTGGGTAGGACTGGAGCCTAGTATATTTTGTTTTTTCCCATAAACATCCTGAGGTGGACAGTTCCGCACTTGTGATCGTCACTAAGACGTTAGTCACATGAGCAGATTGATGAAACGGCTTCGCAGTGGACGTAGTCACACTCACAACCTGGTGGCATAATATTACCCGTTGTAACTCCTATACGGATTGAAATCCGGTGCATAAACGATTGCTAATGCGAATGGTGGCTCGATCCGACTACCTTGCGCGGTTCTTGACCCAGACGGGTGACGACGAGGAGGGAGACTGGAACCAAACAAAAGGCATCGGCACGGAAAGCGATCCAAGCGGACACGCCTCTCTGTTCCACCGGCCGCTGACTCATCGTGACTGTTCACCGCTCGCTCCCGTCCGTCTGGTAACTCGGAGGGAAAGTGAACTTTATGCGCTAGCTGCTGCTAGTTGTGTTCTCGGCGAATATTGATCCGGAGGCTAGCACAATCGAGAGAGAGAAGAGAGAGAGAGACGAAGCAAAATTAGCAGTTGAGGAGCGTATGAGACAGAGAGAGAGAGAGAGAGTGGAGTAGTAAGAGACGATGATGAGAGAGAGAGAGACGAGAGAGAGAAAACGAGAACGAGGAGAGAGACTTGACCTCGCTAGGGTGGCGGACGGCAGAAGAAACCGCGCTCTGACTATTTCGAGATGGATGGAAGGTGGTCGCCACGGGCTGTCATTGTGGCGAGCGCGGAGCCGCGGCGCTAACGCGAGTCCTAAGTGGGAGTTTGCCACATGCATGCATAATACATGGCGGATTAAACTGGAACCTCCGTACGTGTTGGCTCATGACTCGAGCAGCAAGTCTACAGCTGTTACATTATTGATTTTTATTGTTAACCTGGTGATGATGATAATGATTATGATGAGGCAAGATCTTATATACTTATACTGACTACTTACATAGTTAACACAGTAACACAGGTATGCTACAGAAATATAAGTATATAGAAAAACGTATAGAACGCAAATTGCTTCGTAACGTAGAAAAACGGTTGCAAATAAAAATGGCGGACAATATTGGATCGCGCCGTTCTCGTGTCATGATTCAAGCTTCGTCTCGACGCCCCTGAAGTTTTCTGGGAGATAAATGCCGGCTTCCAATTCTCAGAGCGCCCATCAGCTAAATGGTCGTTTGTTATTGTTGCTCCGTGGACCGTGTCTTAACACATCATGCAGAAGACCACGGGGCAGGACCGTGAAGCAGTCGTAGATTACCGATCGATAGATTTAACGGCAATGTGATTCCTTGTTATGCCGCGGGTCAATATTCCCCCGGCCAGAGCCGCTTCTGAAGGCCCCGCGTTCACGTGTCATCCCGCCCCCCCCGCCTCTACGATCCGATTATATCTGACTTTTAAACCTGACCCCTGTGGCCTTAAAGCTGCTGCGATAACCATCAGTCCAGTCCAATCCAATCCAATCGCTGGCTGTTGTGCTCGAGAGGGAAACGCTACGAAATCACAGCCACGCAGTCACGCATGCCTATGGAAATGATAAGCTTAACGAGTTACCGATATGCTCTATGCTCTTCAGTGCAAGCGGTGTCTTGTCTTCGTATTTTTTTATAGCTATAATCACAGACCGTGATCACAGACAGTGTGTGTGTGTGTGTGTGTGTGTGTGTGTGTGAGTGTGTTTGAGAGAGAGAGAGAGAAAGAAGGAGAGAGAGAGAGAGAGAGAAGAGAGAGAGAGAGAGAGAGAGAGAGCGAGAGAGAGAGAGAGAGAGAGAGAAGAAAGAGAGAGAGAGAGAAGAGAGGAGAGAGAGACACAGAGAGAGAGAGGGAGAGAGAGAGGAGGGTGGGGAATACAGAAGATGAAATAAAAATGTTTCTCCCACTGCCCCCCCCCCCCCCTTCATCGTCACCACCTGACACGCACATGATGGAAGTGGGCGACACGGACGCAGACGCACTCACGCTCGCGCTCGCAGACGCCTCCGGGTGAATTGGATTTGAGTAATGGCTCAACCCCTGTCACCTGAGACGGCAGAAACAACGAAGCCACACACTACCGGGGGGATTTCATTTAATTTTATTTATTATTATTATTTCTACTTCTTCTTCTTCTTCTTCCCCCAGCGAGTGGAACAGCGGAGTGCCTCTCGTCAGACTGGGGGTGTAGGGGGGTGTGTGTGTGGGGTGTATGAGAGGGGGGGGGGGGTGCTGAGTGATTTAGTTGGGTATTTGTCAGTGGCTCTGTAGCCGCAGGCACGCAGAGAGAGAGAGAGAGAGAGGAAGAGAGAGAGAGAGAGAGAGAGAGAGAGAGAGAGAGAGAGAGAGAGAGCTGCCTGTGTGTTGTTGTGTATGGCGCCCGTGATTAATTAGGTGCTGCTGCTGCTGCGATGCGGTAGCTCTCCGAAGCCACCATTTCTTTTTTGGCGGGAGGTGGGAGAGAGCGGGAGAGAGAGAGAGAGAGAGAGAGAGAGAGCAAATAATAAATGGGCTCAAATGTTATGAGGAGGTGATGTGGTTTGGGCGGTTGGGTTGGCGGCGGCGGCGGCGGCGCGGCGGGCGGGGGGGGAGTGTGTATAGCACATAACCATGTATCAAATTCCCCAAACTACGCCGCGCGCATTTTGGGCCGTAATAGTCTCCGCTCTGTTAAATGTGTTCTCTGGATGCTGGACGTGTGGATGCGGGGTGGGTGGGGTAGGGTGGTGGCGTGCAGGTAGGGTGCCGTGATGTTGGGTGGGGGGGGGGTTTCATTTATCATGATGCATTAGCTTCCTGATTGATCACAACATGCCGTATGGGTTACGTGTGGCTATATATACGGTATATATATATATATACTGTATATACAGTGTGGGGTAAAAAGTGATGCTCTTGAAGGTGTAGTTAAAAACGACAAAAAGATACAGATCGGTTTTATGAGATCCCACTTTTTTCTCATCCCACGTCAATCCGACTCCGTCGTCGTCCATTTTACACCCGTTTGCCGGCGTGCGTACGAATCAGATGTTACACTTTATACCTATAGGTCTACTACGTATGTGTCAGCCATCATACATTTGTTTGTTTGTCTTTTTCCCCTCCATTGACGGCGGCGCGCTGCTAGCGAGGGGGCTAGGACATCCAGAGGTGGGAGCCCCGGCGAGCCTGCCAGCCTCACCCAGCCAGCCAGCCACCGGACAAACGGAATATGAGATGAAAGGGAATTTATGCCCGCTGTCATTCTGGATGTGGCCACTTGTCCATCATACTGGGAGAGAGGGAGGGAGGGAGGGAGGGAGGGAGGGGAGCTTGGCTGGAAAGTGCCGCTTTCACACGGGGTCCCAAAGTCGCTTTCACTTTCACTGTGCGAAGGGATTTCATGTTTTTCTCGTATTAACAATATAAATATATTTTTGCTTCTTCCTTTTGCCTCTCTCTACCATGAGCAGTGAAAACGTCTCATAATTATCACCTTACATTCATCAGCCATGCATTTGCATCAGCCACACATCTTCTTTGTTTCACCCAGAACCGAACCCGGAAAGAATACCACCCGCTTTTTTGCAAGTACTTTCACACACTTGATGCGCAAGTCTGTGTTTGGCAGGAGTCGACTTGTGGTCATTACGCCGACTAGTCTATGCAACCCCTATGATACAGCACAATTTTATAATTCATAGCAAATTATTTTGCGGACCCTCTGGCTATGGGTCACGGACCCCACTTTGAGAACCACTGATGTAGCTGACACTTAATAGGACACATGTATAATGAATAAAGGTCTCCTACAGGTAGACTGTGTGCCGTACGGGAACGGAACCGGGCACCTCGCGGCGCCACCTTTGCGGCACAATCGACCCGCTGCTCCGCTCACTCGGTTTCCTCGATTCAGAGAGCAAATAGCAGGGGGAAACGGCTGAGCTAACAATTACACTACACTTCCAGCATCTCAGCAGCAGCGTGAGCCCCGTATCACTTTCCCCCATCGCATCGAGAGCCCCCCCCCCCCCCCCCCAGCCACCCACCCCACCCCCCTCACCCGCACCCGTTCTGATCATCAAGTAGGGGCTGTTAGAAAGCTCGCCGCTGAAGTGGTTGCAATTTTCATGTAACAGGGAGGAAACGGGAGGCGAGGTCTTCAGATGCTATCGCCGACTGTGTTATTAAGTACAGTGGTACTTGAGGAGCGGGGGCGGGGGGGGGGGGTCGTAGAGAGAGGGGGAAAAAAAGAGACATGATTAATTTTCCAACCGAGGGCCGACACAAGTAAGGCAGTTATATAAGAAGTGGCTATTCAAGTCCGCCGCCGTTACGTTGCGACTGTCAGCTCTGGCCGCCGACTGCAGAGATACCGTTGAAGTCTTTGGAAAGCGATACGGCTTTCGGTTTCCTCGTGGGGGAAAAGAAATCAGCCTCTTGTTCTTTTTATGATAATCTGTAATCTCTCTGGCGAGCATCCGTTCAAACATGCACCAAAGTCCAGATGCACCACAGTCCCCGTTTTGGAAAAGGTTTGTGGTTTGTAAATGGTACATGTGTCCAACGGCGTCGGCTTTGACATTGGTCAGGACACAAACAAGTTATGTCCAGAGGGGAGCTTGTCAAGTCTTATTATCAAGTGTTGTCATCATAATTATTGCAAGGGACAATGGAGTCACCCCCCTTAATATTAGTAGGTACCACCATCCCTATCCAAGAAATTTCCGACTGGGAACTCGGAAATTCCCGACTTCCGAGTACAAATGGAACGCGGCGTCGTTCGTCTTAGTCAGCTCTTCACTGTACATCCCTCTATTCTCTTAGAAGCAACCAGCCCTTCTAATCCAATTACGGTGCCACCGAGCTCGAGGAATCTCGCCCCGCGTCGTTCCTTTGTTGGCTCATCCCTCAGCCTTGCGTTTTTTTTTTTATTCAATCGATGGCGTTTGAGTTTCTAACACCTCAAACAATGGCTTGCGTGAGCGTCTCTCTCCCGTTAGATTGTTTCCGTAACTCGGTTCAGGACGATGTGGGCTGTGGGTTGGGTGTGCGTGCTTACTTAGATGGGCCTGTGCGATGTCTGTGGCTCACTATCACCATTGAAATTGTGCAACATGTCTTCATTTAGTACATGTCTAGATTTAATCAAAGCCGATATGGGATCAATTTGCCAAATAATAACTGAAAGTTTTAAAAGAAATTAATTTTGGAAAGTATAGCATCCTTACCTCAACTTAAACCTGCAGTAACTTTTCCACCGCAGCCATCACTTTTGTTTAAACATACAGCCCAATTTATTTCTAGCTTGTTCACAGCAGTTTTCCTTAGTTTAAGGAAAAAGAAGGTCTATATGAACACCGACTCACCCTTGGGTTCAATCAATCCAGTTTTCTTCTCTATGAATGAATTCTGTCCGTGGGGAATATGGTGGGAACATTGAATATATTGGCTGTGGTGTGCGGTTGTGCGGTGTGTCCAAGGCCACGGGTAACCACTATATAGGCCAACATTTCCCCCCCCCCGTCCGATGCCAAAGTCAATCTGCATTAGGAAGAAGTAATTGAGGCTGAAAGTCTTATTTACCTGCCCGTGCCGTGTTTATAAATGCTAATGTCATTAGACTAGATTGTATCAGAGACAGGAAGCGACGGCGTGAATATGAATTAGCGTTATGTCGTCGTGAACAGTCGACTGGAGAGCAGCGAGCGTGCTGGTACATATAGTATATTATTTGCGCACACTTTTCACGTTAGGGACACCGGGGGGGGGCCCGAAACCGAGTACACACTTGACCCCCGGAAGTCCATCTTGTTTGATTGGTGTGAAAACAACCGCACCGCAACACAGAAGTGGACTGCTATACAATTATACTGTGTTGTTCTGATATGTCTCCGAAATGTCAATAATCGTAGGCATAGTGCAAAGGGCGATTCCATGTTATCTTGGGATCTTGTCATCGCCAGGATTTTCTACATCGGAGCGTTAACGTGAACAAATGCCACCGGCGGTTGATTCTTGTTCTCGGTGTTAAATCGGTGGCTCGGAGACCAACAAGCTGCACACCGCCACCTGCTGTATCGGAGGCTATACTGTATACGCAAGTGTACTGTACTCAGGTACAGAACGACACTATGTGAAAACTGAGCGGCAGGGAAGCGGAGAGAGAAATCGTACTCGGGTACGAAGCAATCGTACCTGATGTGAAAACGCCCGCAGTCTATGGGCTCGAGTGGGACAGGCTACAGCCACCATAACCATTAACTTTAATAGACCGGCTTGGACTGTGTTGAGTGCAATGGTTTCTATGGAGTAAAAAAACAAATCAAGTGTCAGTTATCAAAAACGGTTAGAAAGGCCAACATTCCCCCCCCCCGTCCGATGCCAAATCAGGAAGAAGTTATTGAGGCTGAAAGTCTTTATTTTCCTTTTAGTCCTGTGTTTATGAATGCTAATGTCATTAGGCTAGATTGTATCGGAGACAGGAGGCGAGAGCGTGAATATGAATGAGAGTTGTGTCGTGGTGAACAGTAGATTTGGAGCAGCCCAGTGTGCTAGTATATACTGTAACTGTATATATATATAATATGTATTAATCTACGGGCTAGAGGGACAGGCTACAGCCGGCGTAACAATTAACTTTAACAGACTGGCTTGGACTGTTGAGCACATGGTTTTCGAAAAAAGAACTAACTATATTCATTTAAATGTTTTAGTCGTAACCTTTTTTAATATTCTTTTTTTAGTGGAAACCTTACTTCACTGTGAGAAGCCTGATTGATTTAAATGTTGTTGGGTTTTTTTTTTTTACCATTATTGAACAGCTCTATCTATCAGGAGGGTTTTGTTATCACAGACAAAACCACTAGCTAACTGTGGCTCTCACACTAGTTTATAGAATGAAAGTGGGTTCCCCCCGAAAGCCCGTTTGCAAGCCGCGATTACAAGGGTTCCAGTTCAAGTCAATGAAAGCAGGTTAGAAAGCCCTAAATGTCAACAGATGTTCAACACGACACCAAATAAAAGAGGATCTTGGTTCTGTGAAGTTCTACGGAAGGCCGTCTTTACTCTCGATAGAAACCGTGGACGTTGAAGTGAGACTTTAATGTTAATGCATGTTACACATCCATCATCATTAGTAAATAACGCCAGTGGCTACTATTACCATGTCATTCTAATAAAGGGTATCAACCTATCGATGTACCTTAGTGATGTTGTTTTATTGACGAGGGTACTTCGTCAGCAGAGTGTGGACTTTAGGGGCTCGAACCCAGAAACCTTCGAACAAGAGAGTATTCACGTCCATTCATTGTACATCGTTGTAAATATGGCCGGACCACGCGGGAGCCAATCAGAATGCAGGAAGTAACACAGCCCTATTAATTAAGTTACGCCATTGCCTCTATGATGTTTGTTTTTGTGGATGAAAGCGGATTACTCTATTAGAGCATACACTGCCTGTTTTTCTGCCAAAGATAATATACTTATTAACTCTCACGTTCAACTGGAAATAAGTACCAACACATTATTTAAAGAAGAAACTGAAAATGCCTTCAAGGCAACACAGTTTAGCATTTAGCCTTGGCCCCAGCTCAGTGGGAATGTCAGACTTCTCACCTTCACACCTTTCTAGACGTTCCTCTCTCACAATTTTATGGTTTTTTTTCCCCTCCACCGTACATGTTTCCTACCGTCCAGCACGGAAACGCTTCATATCCGCCCCCGCCATGATAAATATGGCCTGACTGCTCTACGGTGGAGTCCACCTCGATCTCTCTCTCTCGTAGCGAGTGGTGTTGCCCGGGAGGCATGTCGTCACCGCAGTAGAGTTTTGCGTGAACGGAAATATTTTATTCATGAACTTATGTCAAGCCCCGTTTCCTCCTCCTCCTCCTCCTCCTCCGCCTATTTTTCCGTTGTTTCCCGTGGTTTGAAGGAAGCGGGTCGGGAAATATATTCGCACTTGGTTGTAAAACCAAGAGTCAGAACAAATGATTTCCTAAGAGGGGGCGTCTCTATAGAAGACTCGGGTCAATGTGGGCCACGAATTAACATTCCAAATTCAAACACTACACGCTAAACGGGGAGATGATGGCGAATTAGGGCTAATGACGAAATAATTTGAATCGTTAATTGAATTCATTAATTATTCGCGTTAATTGAGTCACGTCTCATTTTGTTTTCGCATCCCCCGTATATTTTGAGATTGCTGCCATCGCAATAGATTCCCCAGTCTGACTGTAAGCAAATCTACTGTGACTAAACGAGTATATATACGCGTAGTGTAGATATAAAAATGTAATTTGGGCGTGGGGGAGGTTTTTCTTATTTTTTTTGTTGTGTGAATGATTTGTCTTTGGACATAGATGGACAATATTTTTGATTGGTCATCAATTATTTATGCACACTGCGCTCACCGTTATCTAAAGTATATGTAAATCTACTTGCTTCTGGTAATTGTCAGCAGGGCCCTCGCCACACAAATCCTACTCGAGCCGTTTTGAATTGTCACGGGAAGGGGTGGGGGGGTGGGGGTTGGGGGGTGGAGGGGGGAAGGTGCCGATTTTTCAATTTCTTACTTATCTCTTAAGCAAAAGGCTGCACATGGTGGGTGAAATGTCATTCTTGACAAACACACACAAACAAAATATTTAATGTGTGAATAAACCGGTGGGAGAACTGACTCTCCTCTCGTTCTCCTTCTCCCTCGCTTTGCTTCTTTTTTTTTTTTTGGTCCAAAAATCCAGTCTGCTCAGAGCTGAATGTTAACTAATTATTTTTTGTTATCTCTCCCGCTGTGGCCAGAGGCCCTATCAGACTTATATGCATGCAGCACAGATAAGACCTTATTGGCAGAGAGAGAGAGAGAGAGAGAGAGAGAGAGAGAGAGAGAGAGAGAGAGAGAGAGAGAGAGAGAGAGAGAGAGAGGCGGACGAGTTTTAATCATAAATACAGGCGGGCTCTGCTCATCAAAGCCCCCACTGTCTGTAGTAGTCGGTCTAATCTGCTCCTCTTTCCGAACACAACCTCTTTCCCCTTTTGGCTTATTTTGTACGTTTATTTCCTCTATTCCTCTACATCCCTGTTGCTTTGTCTCATCCCCTCTGTGTTTATTGTAAGTGTGTGTGGGTGTGTGGGTGTGTGTGTGTGTGTGTGAATTGATGGACTCCCGACCGCTCGGGTTCGTCAGCAGCCCCGTCCCATTAAGATGGCCGATGTTGGCCTGCAATCAAAGCACGCGGTAACGGGGAGATAAGATTCACCTCCGAGGCCGTATTATCTCGTTTGATCGTGGAGTGCGCGGTGGTATTGGCGTACGATATGACACTGCGACAATAGATTCTAAAATGGTTTGGATTGAAGTTTTGACTTTGTAGACTCGATGAAGTCCCCGCTTGTCTCAACTGTGGTTTTAATCTTACGGCTGAGTTCACTTAAATGGCGTTAGCATTGCATCGTGTTGCACGTTGTGTGGCCGCACATACCAACATGGATGTCCGCCTTTAAAATTCAACCAGAACGAGGCGGTTTCATTAACCTCTGTCTTTCAAACTTCGGTTTTCAAAGCTTTCTAAAAAAATTGTTTGTGTCTTTTTCTTATAGTCGACGCGGCGCTGCACAGCATGCTGATGTAGAACGAGGGGGGAGTCATAATCCCGGCAGAATTGACCCAGAACTGAATCGAGTCTGAGTACTGCAGAACTCACCCATAATGCTAAATGGTAATTGCTCCGAGTCAATGTCATCTAACGATGCTTGAATCAATGTAATTGCCGACTCTTTCTGCCGAGTGCCCCGACCCCGGCTCCCAACCGCAAATGAGAAGCAACTCCAACTTTTTAATTCCCTCCCCCTCCACCCCACCCTCCAACCAAAAACGTTTTTATCTTTTTTTTTCCTCTCGATGGCGCATAACGTAAGTGAAGACGGCTCTGCTACGGACTGAATGCGCAATCAATCTTCTGGATGCTTGAGTGGCTGAAGATGCGAGGTGTGTGTGTGTGTGTGTGTGTGTGTGTGTGTGTGTGTGTGTGTGTGTGTGTGTGTGTGTGTGTGTGTGTGTGTGTGTGTGCGCGCGCGAGGGAAGGGTGATTAGGAAGTCGATTGTGTGCCGCGACGCCACCCACGGCTTTCCCTGAATGACGCTAAACACGACGCGCACTTCGGCGCACAGAAGACACCGCGTCGCGCTGTCGCCGTGGCGAGCGGCTGCGTGTGCTCGAGATTGAAGGTTGCCATGACAAAACGTCAGTCAACCCATTGTACACAGTCAAGTCAGCCGAACTCAAATTGCTAAGTATTAGCGAGGGGGACCGGCCCTACTTTTTTGTGCATCGGGTCGGAAAATAACGACTGCGACATGACACGGTATAAACGACCTGCCCCCTCGTCTTGGGATAAATAGACTTGTGTTGTTGTTGTTGACTTTTCTATTGTCGTACTTTCTGTAGGGTTTCTGTCGTTGTTGTTGTTGTTCTCTTTAGTATTGTGGCGTCAGTGTCGAGTCCTGAGTGTCATCATCATGTCATCATAGCAACGACTTTGGACCATGTTATCGCCATGCCAACTGCCTCAATAATATCCCATATATATATATATATATATATATATATATATATATATATGAACACGGCACAAAAAAAAAACAATGTCAGAATACACAGCACAGGTTGTCTCTTTTTCTGTCTGTTTTGGGTCCATGTTTGGCCCATTGCATTGTGCTAAAACTGTTTTTAGTTTCGCCAAGTTTCAGCCCTTCTATATTACACACTCTACATTTATTCTCAAACACATTAAGGAGACGGACAACGGTATCCTTCTCCGCCATTGGTCCAACCTTGTGACTCCGCCCCCTTGTTTAGCGCTTTGCCACAGCTGAGTAGCTTCCCATTTGATAGGCCTTGTTCCAACATATCTCTCTCTCTCTCTCTCTCTCTCTCTCTCTCTCTCCAGTACTCTGTGTATTCTTTGCACACACACACCCCGGCCTATCTGTTCGCTGCATTTACTTGACATAACATTAACATCTTTGCCGTTTGATGGTGTGTGTGTGTGTGTGTGTGTGTGTGTGCGCGACGACGACTTATACATTCAAGGGCTCCCTAGACGGCGGTGTCAAAACCTCACACCCGCGACGGCTGACGATGGCGACCGGGTAAATATATACAGTATGGCCAGAGTGTGGCCTATGATCTGAAACATGAAATATTTAACAAACTGTTCAAATATTGATGCTGCTCCAGGTGCGTTGGCAAGAGTCTATTTTTATGGGCCCATTGTTATTCTGCAATATTCAGGACACTCCTGGCTGAGTGGTGATGGTGGTGGGATTTTTTTTCTGAGCGGCAAAGTGAGATGTTTGCACGGAGGCATTGTTCACGGCACAGAACGGTGTAATAAGAACGCGGAGGACAATTCGAGTGGGCAAAGTTGATATTTAGCATTTTTTGCCTCAATGTCTTTCACTTGGATTGCACTGTCGAGTGTTTAGCCCGAAGTATGCCCTTCGTAGTTCAGCTTGGTTTGTTTGTCCTTGCTCATTGGCAAGCGCATTAAAACAGGACATATTATATAATATAGTTTGACGATGAATATGGCAGCATTTAAAGCCAGTCCATTTTATTTCAGGTCGAATTAAAATGGACTACCTTGGGGAAATGGATTAACTGGGGAAAACGAAGGCAACGAATATGTTGTTGTATATTAACGACACAGTTCACTTAATTTAACGCGGACAATTATCACAGCCAATAAACATTCGGTAACTTTGCAGCGCTAAATTACAGACCTACGCGCACAGGGCTTGAATAATAAACTGCTCTTTGTGGGGGTCTCGAAAATAACAAATGTTAGGGGCCAAACGGGTGTGCTTTGAGAGAGAGAGAGAGAGAGAGAGAGATTGTCCAACCCTTTCTCACACACACACACACACACACACACACACACACACACACACACAGCAGCAGCCCACTATTAAAAGTGTGTATGAAGTAGATTGCAACAACCAGAATCTGATGTCTGCCATATAATATTGCAACCAAGTTTTAAATAGCCTGAAATGTGCCAACCAAGAGCCACTGCTCAAGGGGACGGCAATTCATCCCTTTTGGGGGGGGGGGGTTCTTTTTTAATGGTGTAAACCACAAAATAAGAAGCAGACTGTTCTGTTGGAATACTTTTGTTATGTCCATTGACATACGGTAGGCTACCAAAAAAAACATCCTTATACATTAAAAATACACCCATGTCAGCGCTGAAGTGTGTAGCTAGCACTAACAGGATTACACCCGACTGTGTGAGTGCTGCCTGACGGCCGGCCAATCACGGCCTGCTGGCGTCTCGACATGCTGCGTTGTGATTGGATAAGTAACTTCATCGACGGTAGCTATTGGCCGACAGACAACAGTTCATACCAAACAGTTACAGACAAGCCACAAATACACGCAAATTCCGCTCAATCGTGAGGTGAGATTGACGCAGCTGTAGGGGAGGAGCTCTTATTCTAGTACGGTCTACTTGTATGATATTGAACACGGTGTACCGGATCTGTATTTTCAATAATTTCATGATTATCTTTTTGTTATGCCACAGGGGGCGATCTTTAAGTTATAGTTAATAAAAGCCGCCAAGAACCCGAACGAAGCCACGAAACATTGCGTGGCTTTGTGGCAGAGACCTTGCTGCAAGGTTGTTGCGTTCATGTATCAGTGAACAACCCCACAGATGTAGGATGCTCCTGCTTACATGGGAGCTCAGACCCACGTAACTCAAACCTCGCCTTCACATAAGTAGTACGCACACACATACGCACACAATGTATGCACACACTTTCTCCTCAAAAGAGAAATAAAATCGAATATATTTACATACGTCCCCACCCCCCCCCCCGAGAGAGTACTGTATCTGCATTTACTGATTTTAAGTCGGTATGTTTGTGCCAAATTGGAGAAGAAAAATGTCTCCAAAATAATGTAAGCAAGCATCGGTGTGCGTAATGTAAACATAGTTTACTTGCGATCTGATAATCATTAGCTCTGACGGCCTTCTTTAACGTGCTCATATTTCCTCACACACACACACACACACACACACACACACACACACACACACACACACACACACACACACACACACACACACACACACACACACACACACACACACACACACACACACACACACACACACACACACACACACATTACTGCTATCGCTGTATCGCATTTTGTTGTCATTGCCTGACTGCTGAGATGTCACGGAGCCTGAAACCTCAAGAGCTTTTCCCTCTTCTACCTGCATAATGGGACGTAACCATGAAGGAATCTCAAGAAATCCCGAATCAACAGGGCAGAATAGGGCCGTGTGAACTCCAGCTCACCTTCCTGTTTATCACTCACGACAAAAAACAAACAAAACGTATTCATTGGTACAGCGTGAGATAGAAAACACACACACACACACACACACACACATACACACACACACACACACCCGTCCCCCTCCGCCCATCTCTGGTTCTTGTGGATCTGCAGGAATCGGTAACGACTCGATCCATCTCCGAGCCATTTTCAATTCGGGCCGGTGGAAATGAGATAGGACGGTAATGGAATCTCATTGATCTGAGTTTGCTCTCATGTTTATGGCCCCCGCGTCAGTGGAAGTCATTCCGCACAACAGGTTTTTTATTTTTCGCTTTTTCTTCTCCCCCCCCAGCCCCCCCCCACCTCTTTATTTAGCCTTTTCTTGCATTAGAGCTCATTTGTTCATCATGTTCGGTGTCCACGCCACCCGCTATGAATAATAAGTCACATGATAAATAAGCACATTAATTCCATACAACCATACAACGAGAAATGCAAATACAAACAGAAACGTGGTTGTGCTTTGCAGACATGATTTTCTGAACGAAATATTTGTGTACGTGGCGCACTCAGAATGATTCCTCATGGGGGGAAAAAATATATTTTGTACAGATTTTATAGATTTTATAGAGACAACATAATAACAACATCATGGCGAGTGATACCTTAGCTTACTATAAACGCTTTGCGCCTGGATCTAGAAAAGTCTAGATACCTCTTGACTAGTTGAGACCCGCCGTGTTGCCGACTTGTCCAGGCGGCCATGTTTTTGCGGCCCCCTTATAAACGCTTGACCCTGGCCTGGCCTGCCGGACAACCCGGCGTCTGAACCGCTTTTGAGCCACAGCTCGTACATCCCGGTACGTCGTCGACTGTAATTCCCCCATTACACTTTTCACACAAATAAGCTTCCTGATAACCAGATAAATAAAGCCATTTGAAGTTGAATTGAATTGAATCGAATTGACCCACCACCAGAGGCGGAGGCTGGGACCGAGATAAGATTGGCCGCAGATGAAACCCCATTTATACTCCGGTATTGTCTTCCTTTCTCTCAACCCCCCCTTTAAATGGGTTTAAAGTGAGAAGAGGTCGAGGTTCACTTTTCAGCGGGATGTCAGTTCATGTTTGGACGACGACGAACCCTTTCCCCCCACCCCTCGGAGATGGCGATCCCGCTCACCAGTAATTGGTTGAGCGCTATTTACCGATGGCTAGTCAAACAGCCCAACCCTGTCGTTAAAACCGCTCGAGAGCCTCCTCCGAAGCATACCGACCTTTTAGCCACCCGAAACATTTGGGGTCGGTGAACTGCGTCGAACAAACATTCCATAATAATTATGTACACACACACACACACACAGACCCACACTTATTATGATGACTTGCTAACATGTGATTAGATGAACAAGTGGTTTTTGTAAGTCACCCAGGCTTAGCTTTCTGCATGGACGACTGGCATCGAATAAATCAGCCGGAAGCTCGGTGCCGTCGCCGTTTTAGTCGGCGTCGATGCGTTTCCGTTCATGTTTTTGAACACATAGCGTGACATTCAGGGGTCAGGGGCCGGACTAACAGAACACCACATAAATGCATAAGAAACTCTTACAACTCGTGATGCTTAGCGGTTATTTTTAGGAACTACAACCTGTTTCCGTGATTATGAATAAAGTGAAGAAATCAATCAGAAAGATAAATCCATCCAATCCATTTCATGAAATTGCCTCCCGGGCCGAATTGGACAAGCTCGCGGGCCGCATCCGGCCCCCGGGCCACATGTTTGACACCCCTGGTCCACAAGATAGGCAATACATTACAATGGCCAGGGCGATAGTGATGATATTAAAAACAACGCCTGAAGGGAGACATTTTGACGTGTCGCGGGTGACGGGCCCCTAATGTTCCGCCCAGGCTTCACACCGTCTCTTCATACGTCTAACACACTTCTCGGCTCTAGGATTCCTCCTTCCGCCCGACACCCCCACCACTCGTAGGTGCTGGGGCCCGCCCCCCGCCGTGCCTATCGGAGGCTGTAACATAATCACATTCCCACAGCGATTCCCCGGCAAATGTCCATCATCCCGTCGCCGTCGCCCCCCCCGCCCCATTCCGCGTGAATATGATTCCGCTGACGGCGGCGTGATACCTCGACACCCCCCACCCTAACCCTGACTGTTCCTTTTACATCACAAAGCATCAAGTGAGGTGTGAAATTAACTGACGCAATGACATCATGTCCAGATTGTTTCCTGTACGGCAGCGGGAAAGAAACAGTACAGAGAAATTGCTTTACATTCAACTGAGCAAGAGAGGGGGTATATGTGTGTGGCGTAAACAACCATGAAGAGAGTGTGTGTGTGTGTGTGTGTGTGTGTGTGTGTGTGTGTGTGTGTGTGTGTGTGATGTGTTCTCCTGGAGCATAACAGCAGTCACATAGAATGTGCCCACGAAGGTGGAAATATGTGATGTGAGAGTCTGTATGGGGCCTTATCTCTGTGGCGCTTTACAATTAATGGAGTAGGGAAAGGATAAAATGAAATGGGAGTTGTTAAAATGTTCCTTTTGTTGTGTTGGGAGCGGAGAGCAAGTCGGAAGGACTCTAGTGTGTGTGTGTGTGTGTGTGTCTGTGCGCGTGTGTGTGTGTGTGTGTGTGTGTGTGTATAGAGCTATATATATACGCTATAGCTTGACCTAGCTTTAACATCGTCATTGGAACGGTCCTTTGATATCAAAAGCTGTGCTATTCAACCCCGTGTTTCCACTTTTATTGCATTAAGTCCACAGCCGTTGCAGTTAGCCTACTTTCCCGTTGTTGTTGTTGTTGTTGTTTTTTCGTTCCAAGCGCTCGTATTCAAATATCGTGTCAAAAAACAAAAGGTGAGAGAGACAGCACCCGGCCGGCTTCAGATGCACACAAGGCCACGCTTCACGTACAGTAAGCCGAAAGCCTCCTGAGGAAAACATCATTTATTTTTTTATCTCTCTCTGTCTCTTATCACTCTCCTCTTATTTTCCCTTTTTTTCATTCAACCGACTTCATATTTATATTTAAAATCTATCTTACTCCATTTTGTACTAAATAAATAAATAAATAAATGTTTTATCAGACGCTCCCTTGGCAAAACTCAGGGGAGATAAACACACGAGCGGCGGCCGGGGGGGGGCTCCGACAGTAGGTGTACAGTATAATCTCACGCGCCGGTATTAACCTCGCGCCCGCGGCTTCTGCCAAGGCCACGCAACAACTTTTAACTTTTGCCACAGACCCTCCGATCCCCCCGTTTGTTCGTTCGCTCCGATAAAAATATCCTGTCGTCCTTAAATGTGCAGACGTGCTATTTTTTGGGGGCTCCGAAGGTGTGTGTGCGGCGGCGGTGGTGGTGGTGGTGGTGGTCTTAGTGACGAGGATCACTGCCGTTTAAGTCGGTTTTTCTGATGATGTGTCTTTTCTCCATTCGGCGGGCGCAACACTCCGCATCCCACCGTTGTGATTTTATACCTCTAATTTTGCGGCGATAATTGCGGGTCGGGGCTGTTATCGGCGGGCTAGCTTCACCTCGTGGCTTTCTCTGGTTGTTTACTGGTGAATGTAGAAATGACGTGTGTGTGTGTGTGTGTGTGTGTTTCGATATCTTTACATAGGTCGGTGAGTTTGCGTTCGGTGACTAATACGTGGAGTGGTTTTGTATTGTGACCATTCTATAGCGACACACAATAGCAAGTATTGTGCGAAAGCTCAATGTGGGAAGCCTTCTCTTTCTCTTTGTATGGGGAACAAGTACAATAAAGTATTTGTGTATTGTATATAACAGAAAAGGCTGGTGTATAACACTCCCACGCCTGCATCCACCTGTATACTTTGACCAATGGCCCCCAGAGGTATATCCCAAATAGGGGTGATTTCACCATATTTCCCAGTGGCGGTGCATTATTCATGGTGACCAGAATTGTACAGTTTGTCACCTCAATACATTTTTGGGGGAGACCAGAAAAAAAAATAAACCCGACACAACAATGAACAGAACTTTCTCAAGCTTGATGGAGCCGACAACGGATGGGAACACATGTAGAATATTAATATTAATGTTGCATACCTAATGTCAGCAGAATTTGATGCAATAAAGCCAAAACCAGCTGTTAGCATACGGCAGTATATTGGATATTCATTGATGTAAACGTTGAGACCGGACTTAAAATAACTTACTCCAGGTTTTATTTTTTTCAATTAGAATAGAGAAAGGATGGTTGTAATAACTTAACAAGGTAAAAAAAAAAAAAAAGAAAGAAAGAAGGACGTCTTTAAAGGTAACTACCTCTTTACATCCCGGCAAATTAAACCCGTAGACGTATCCAAAATTCGCCGGGGCTGCATTGTCGGAGTCTTATGTGAGGCAGTTAGCGGCGTTAAAACGTCGATCCTGTCGTGTTAAAGCACTAAAGGTTAATGCATTGCCATTGATCTGCATGGAGCCCTGGCTTCTTAACTGGGCGGCGGCGGGCGGCGGGCAGCGGTGGCGTTCGATGAAAGCCCTCCGGATGCTGTTTACACCTGTAACACTCCCATGGGGACCAACAGCTTCATCCTGCTGCGTGTCTGACAACACTGCCGGCAAGGTCCCGTTTTCTCTGTCGTCGACGTCGACAACAACAACAACAACGACAACAACAACAACCCCGAAGCACACAGGGAAATTAAGTACTTACTGATCGCGTCATTGATTGTTTTCAGAATTAGGGAGGCAGCCATGAAAGGTTTCAGGTTCGAATCCCTCGAGCTCCTTGACCAAACCCTTGACCAAACCCTTGACCAGCTCCTCATCTCCATCACTTGTCAGCCGCTTTGGATTTAGCATCTGCCAAAAATGACGCAATATTGACTCTCGAGTAAAAGGGTCTAACTGCTGAGGTGCTGCGACTATTCGTCATTATTTTCCTTTATCAGATCAAGAAATCCTTCAGATAAAACAAAATATGCTATCTACCTTCTTTACTTAAGGAACCTAAATCCAGAAACGGATTACTAATAACACCATTTTAACCATCACACGACAAGCAAGTATAGGAAGCTTAAATAGCCGTCGTATCTATAGAACACATTTCCTTTCCAGCCAACAGCAAGCTCAAACTTAACTAAAACCTTAAGTATTTCGAGGACAAAGAGAATTGTACATAAAGGAATGACTCTAATTGGACCAGCACCAAGCAGCACGCTGTAAGGTTGCCAGATTGAGTGTTACAGACGCAAATAAATTGCTCACGTTGTTTTGTCAAGTTGTGTTTAAGAGTTTTTGTGGCTGTTTTAATGGCCGGCTAATGAGTGAGAGGCTTGTCTCGGCTGTGAGAAGAAGTGCCTTCATTGTTCCGAGTTGTTTGTCTGCAAAGGCCAGACACAACCACCGCTTTATTTCTATATGTTAACTTTACTTTCGTTAACGCGCAATCTTTCCGGGTTTTTATTGTTATGTTATGTCTATTGCCGTCTGGAAAGTAGAGAGTCTTATTTGAGGTATTTTCCACGTCGTTTCTTTTATTTAGTTGATTTAGTTGGCAAGTTCGACAGCTCAGCGTTGGATGCTTTCATCAGACCTACCTGACCGAGTATAGCATACTGTACCTCCCGCTAGGAAGCCGAACAAATGGTAATGATGAACACTTAAGTTACAGTAATAATAATCAAAGGTAATAATCACATCGCAACACACCGGGGCTTCAAGTGTTAATATTCTCCCGGCTAACAGTCTTCCGGCTGTGTGTAGCACAACGTAATTCACCAACACAATTGAGTTATTGTCTTTCAAGGGCGTTCGTCATCCAGCTGGTTTAACAACAATTAAAGCGTGGCCTCCATAAGTCACATGTGAGTTAATTGAATGCAGGATACCTGTAGCACGATATGAAGGCACAAACACATACGAAGCGGCAAGGTGAGGCGAGGGTGTCCGCGGTGCTAAAAGTATGATCACAGAAAATCCAAACTGTCGGGGGACACAACGCTCGGATTCAGAGGCCGCCCTCTTCTCTCCCTATTACAGAAATGAATGGTTTCAATATATGTGCAATGGCGTGTTAAGAACAAACTGAATACCATTAACATGGAAAGAGACCATTAAACCCACCACCCCCCCTCTTCTTCTCCTCCCTGCCGGCGGGGGCCTCGGCTGCGAATCCAAACCGCCGAGCGCAACTGCTTTTGTTTACAGAAGTCGCGGCGCGTTCACACTCCGACAGTCGATGATAATTGAGATTATCATATTAAGTACTTGGAGATATGATTTCATTAAGAGCTTGTCTTGGATGGGAAGGCAATCTAAATATTATTGAATGAGGCAGTAGGCGTGCAGGTTCCCATCCATGCAAATTTGCGAAAAGGGTTTCTCGCGACAATGCGGTCGGTGGTAGAACCCGAAATAGAACGTATGCTAATAACGGATACGTGTGTGTGCCGTTGTGCCGCTTGCAGTCGACGCGCTCACAAAAAGCCGAACCGACGGCAGCCAACGCGGCTAAGGGCCTCACTGATTAACTGATTAATGTCGTTAATTTGTCTCTACATTTTGCGATGTACCGCTGCATACGTTAGATCAGCCTTGATCTCCGTGATGTACGCGACGATTTCACTCAAGTTTGTGCGTCGATTTGGATAAAAGTGTCGAACAAATGGGGTAAATGTAAATGTAAATGTAGGTCATATGTTCACGTAAGTGCTTAAGTTCAGCGCTTCTGAAGACACAACCAGCCACCCCCCCCCCCCCCCCTCCCTTGTCAATAATGGGTGAAATGTTCAATACATTTTTTTCTGAATTTTCCATTCAGAGTAGAATACAATAGTTTATTTCTTATTCTCTGCCAGATGTATCTTAGCAATATCACACAATATTTACCTTAATTTGATTTATTTATTATTTTTAATTCATCCATTTTAAAGGCCTATATTGTTAACATTTCCGTGAATTGTATATACAGTATAGGCCATATATCGAACATGTATTTTTAGTCTGCTAATCTTTCATTTGTATTTCATTGGTTTTTGACCAAGAGATTACATTTGAAGAAATTAGAAGGAATTAACTTGAGAGCAACATATGAAAACATCCATTGTTGTTATTGTGGAAAAAGATGGAGAATAATTCTTCATAAAAATACCGAATAATAACATAATATTGTTGTTATTATTATTACACGTCCAATAAAGGGAAGGGAACAATCAAACAAAAATGGAAAATGGAAACCGGAAAAAACGAAAAGAAAAAAAACAAAAAACACCTGTCGCTGGAACCAGTCAGGCTTGCGATTTAATTTTATCAGTCTGCGAACAATCACTCATTAGGTGGTTGGGAATGATAATGGAAGCCAGTCGGCCGTGAAGCTCCGTATTCTAGGCTGCAATAACAGAACACAAGTCTCTTTCTCGTCGCCTTCAGGGAGCGAGCTACTCAGCCAAATCTTCATTGGCACGGGGCGGGGGGGGTGCTGTTGCATCGGCAAACACCGCTAATGTCATGGTCTTTAACCTTTTTAATATCCACCGAAATTGAATGCGGCGACTACGTTTCACATTGAAAATTTCGAAAATTAATTAAGTCTGTGGCTTTTTACCAGTCGCTCAAAAACACGCACACATTCAAAGTGAACCCAGAAGGCACACCGTTGCGTGGAGATACATACAGACACAAACACAACAGCCTTGCCCGCCTTCCTATGGACCCCGTGTGGTACATCATACTCATCCAGGTGGTGAAGGGGGGGCGTGGTTTAGCGTCGGCAGGTGAAACAAAGGGGGGGGGGGGGGCGGAGCGGCAAAATTCCTGAGATTGACGCCGCTGTCGGGGATGAGCTTGATTAGGAGCCTGAGCCACTGCCGCCCCCTTCTTAGAGGTGCGACATTAAGGCACACTTCCTACAAATACTTCCGCGGTTTTTAAGTAGACTTGGCTGAACCAATGACATAAATAGAGCCCTTGAATGATCAACACGATGGTTTTATTGGCCGGTGAATTCCAATGTGGACACACGGCATTGGAACCCGTCTCGGCCATTGATACCAGAATGTCCTGCCAAAGAATCCGTCGGTCTTTGAGTTCAGGTCAGGTCGGGTCGGGTCCCGTTGACCAAGCAAGCGCCATGTTTATTGCTTCGGATTTTTGCTTGCGTTTGAATTTAATCTCAAGGACGGGTAAACCCAGGCAACTTTTTTCCTTTTCTTTTCTTAAGACGTTTTCTGATACAGAGCAGAAATCATTGCTCCTTCAAATTTGACAAATCGTCCAATCATCCGGAGGCAACAAAGCATCTCCTGTACGCCATCAAGCGGACGCTATGTCGGATTGTTGGTACGGCGTTCCCACCGCAGTGGAGTGTTTGCTCCATTCCCGACGTAATGGGATCGCACACATGTGTGACAAATATGCGATAATGGTGGAAATCAAAAGTGAAGTCGGGGCTATTGTGCTATTTTTGTTTCGATTTTGTTTTTTCGTATTAGTGATGTTTCTGTGTGATATTGGCCAAAACGCAAAAGAAAGTATAGACTATCATACTGTTTGGATTCTTACAAACTCATCATAGAATAGAATAGAACTTTATTAATCCCGAAGGAAATTATTGTGCCAGGTTACATAGCGATACAGTACAATATAACAAAAAGTGGATTGCATTGATATAACACTTTTATCCAAAGCGCTTTACAGTATTGCCTCACATTCACCCATTCATACACCGACGGCGGTGCCAACCATGCAAGGTAACAACCAACACGTCAGGAGCAGGTAGGGTTAGGTGGTGTCTTGCTCAGGGACACCTCGACACTTCGCTAGGAGGAGGAGGAGCCCGGGGATCGAACCAGCAACCTTCCTGTTGCCAGACAACCGCTCTTACCTCCTGAGCTACTGCCGCCCCTTCCAAGTTTTCTTAACACTGCCCAGAATCATCAGAGCATACTGCATCTTGGGCGTATAAAGCGTAGTTCTAATTCATCCTTGTCTCCCACGAGTAACTCTTGAGTTTCCTCATTAAAGCTATCGCATGCGTCCGCACAGCACAGAGCTCCATATAAAGGAAGACACAAAAAAAAGGGACATTCATGTTTGTTCTGGCTGCCTTTGCAAACACCTTTTCTTTTTTTTGTGTAATAACTTGAACAACTGGAGAACAATTTCACGTCGGTGGTCCATTTGTTCACACACACACACACACACACACACACACTCTGTATCTGGAGTCACACTGTAACACCCCACCCCACCACCAAGAAACACCACCACCACCACTACTCGCTGCTGTTGCTGCTGCTGAATCAACCATAACCCATGGTGGAAGCCAGCTCTCCCCTCCCCCCCCCCCCCCCCCCGGAAAAAATAAATCTATTGTATTTTCCATTTCACCCGCTGATCATTACGGGGGCCCCTGTGCGGCCGGGGCTGATGTGTGTAAATTGAAAGTGTGATTTCTAAGAATACTTGCTGTGCTGGGCCGCAGCGAGCAGACGAACAGCAGAGTGTATGATTGCCTTGTCCAGAATTCCTGGGCAAATGTGGAAAAGGGGATGTTCCGATTCCTATAAATAAGACTAGTGGGGGGGTGGGGGGGGGGGTAATAATTGGGCAAATGTGTTTCCCCCCCCGAAAGTTACGTAGGCCTCATTGGCAGAGCGCTTGGAATGCTTGAGAGGACACCGTGCCATTTTGGCCTTTTTTATTGCGTCTCTCGTACTCCGGAA
>PIJE02001140.1:56162-166934 GCA_002895965.2 Coryphaenoides rupestris | reverse complement strand
ATTACCTGACTACACGGATGGCAGAGGCAGGGAAAGACCACCGGTGAAGACCTTTCTGTGGAAGAAAGCAGAAGACAACATATGAATCACTCACAGACAGACAGACAGACAGACAGACAGACAGACAGACAGACAGACAGACACACACACGCACACACACACTACCTCTAGCGGTGTGACGTGTTGCAGCTGGATGGTGCGACTCTCGTCCTCCTCGCTCACGCTCACCACCGCCGGCTGCAGCAACTTGCTGGGCTCCAGGATGAGGACCTGACAGAGGACAGCCACACTCTCGCTTTAGACATGAGACCCAGCAAAAAAACACACAAAACACAGGTTCCAGGGTGGTAACGGTGGTCCGAACACATCCTTTAAGGATATTAAGATTAAGATATTTTGCTTTTAGACTTTGACGGTTGAAGGATAACTTATCAACCTTATCTTCATCTATCCACGTGAGGGATACAGTGTGAGAATTGGATGACGTCAATTGTGTCACCCGAGAGGTCTGGGTGACAGGCAAGATGACCTTTGTTCATTTGCATATTCTACGCACATTGCAATGATGCAAAGTCAGTTGAACGGTTGGCAAAGGTCTGTTTAATGATGTTAGAGACATATCTTGGTAAAACTAACTCTGCAACCTTTGTACAAACAACTATGAACTAACTGCTTTTGTACAAGCAATTCTAACTCTTAGTACAACTAGCTATGAATTAACTCTTGATCCAACTAACTCTGAAATAACTTGTTGGCACAGATAACACATCAACTTCAAACTCTCAGCACAGCAACTAATTCTGAACTAACTGGGCCTATAAACTCTTGGTACAACTAACTCAACTAACTCTCTGCACAACAACTCATTCTGAACTAACACTGTGAAACCAACTAGGCTTATAAACGCTTGGTACAACTAACTCAACTCTGAGCTGAGCAGAACTGAAGCAGGCTAGGAGCGGACATGCGGACCGGGTCTTACGGGGCAGCGCTCGGTGGAGACGGTGGGCTTGCAGGCCTGGAGGTGGAGCTCCATCCAGAAGTTGACCGTGTCCTGCTTGGCGGAGCGGACCTCCGGCAGCTTGGCAAAATGTCTGTAGATGATGTAGGTCTCCATGATGGACACCACATACCTGGGGCCACACAGGTATGACGGCAACCCGTTCATCACAAAACAGAACAAAAACACAACAGATCCATCTCAGAAAGGTGTGTCTGCTGTGGGGGGGGGGGTGAAGAACGGTTCATTTGTTGACCACTTGGGATTGAAGAGGTCAACAGATTACATGCTGAACACACACTCTTCATACTCTGCCACTGTTTTGCACACACCGCTGGGCCTAACCACAAGTAGCCCGGTCCAAAGAACAAGAGGGCAAAGGTCGAAGGCACGGAAGCTCATTGATCGGTTGGTAATCGCTAACGGCAACCACTGAATACTCGATGCAAACCACAACATATTTAGTGCCCGGTAAATATTTAGATTTTCTCATGTTACTATAAGTATTGGTTGTTAAGTAACTGTAATTGCCAGACCATCTATTTCTATTGTTTATTTATGTTTTGAGTAAGGGGCAGGCAAAATAAGACTTTCTTCTCCCTGCTCCTTTTCGGTCATGGAATGTACAAATCGAGATGTGTTTTGATCGCTTTTTGTTTAGTTTTTTCTGGAGTTGTACATGACCATGAACGGAATAAATAAAAACTAGAAAATACAATTTCTGATGAAATTGCGGTGTGAATGCTGTGTGTTGCTATTTTTAGCGCCTGGAACGCTTCTGTTGCAGCAGGGGTCCAAGAGTTGAAGAGCTTGAAGGTGGGTGAATACGAAGACTGCTTGAAACAAAGTGTCATATCTTGCATATTTTAAATGGGATTTGAATGTGTATTACTAGTTATAATGTATGAAAGATGGAGAACAGTTATACGTTTGAATGAGGTTTGTAGCTGAAAGTATGAATGAGTAACGAAGAGTTGAAAAGCTTGAAGGTGGCTGAAAAAACGGACTTTTTGGTGGGGACTCCTGTCACTCCGAGGCTCATAAATCCAAAAGTAAAAGTCTGTTTGTTTCCATAGTTACATTTCTGTGACCGTCACCGTTTTCTACGTTTTGATGTATAAATTATGTATGTGGAGTTAATATTGTGGGCAGGATGGCAGTTTTAAAAATATAAATCTTTTTATTTTTCGTCTGCTGTACACTCAGCGGTGACGTCACCCGCTCTGACCAGCACAATGCACCCATGTTAAAGTGTCTGAGGAGCTGAAAAATCTATTCAGTTTGAAATGTGATTGTGTAAAAAGTATGAATGTTATGAAATTCATGAAATCATTTGTGAATTCATCCAAGTGTCCTGAACGTTTTAATGTTTCAATGGAGTTTCTACCTGAATGTATGAATGAATGGGAAGAGGTTGAATATGAGTGGGTTTGGAAAAATGTTGAACATTCCCCCCCCATTCATTTAAATGGAGAAAAATTGCTAGAAAATATTGACTATTTCGGAAAGTATGAAGGGTATCAATAAGAAAAGTCATAGCAATCGATTCCTAATTGAGCTGAATCTTTTAAACTTTGAATGGAGTTTCTACGTTGAAAACTGTGGGAGGAGATAGCCGGCAAAAAAACAGGGTGGAATAATACAAATAAAAATAAAAATAACTTTGGCGAATAACATATGTTGTGAATGCTTTCAGCATTCACACCAATGAAATTAAATGAAATGAAATGAAATAGTACCAACAGGAAAATTATATACGTTACCTTATGGTGGAATACTATAAAGATAAAGAACTATACTACATAGTAACGCGCTAAACAGTGAATTATGTGTAACAATAATAATGTTAAAGAGATATTTTGCTTTTAGACTTTGACGGTTGAAGGATAACTTATCAACCTTATCTTCATCTATCCACGTGAGGGATACAGTGTGAGAATTGGATGACGTCAATTGTGTCACCCGAGAGGTCTGGGTGACAGGCAAGATGACCTTTGTTAATTTGCATATTCTACGCACATTGCAATGATGCAAAGCCAGTTGAACGGTTGGCAAAGGTCTGTTTAATGATGTTAGAGACATATCTTGGTAAAACTAACTCTGCAACCTTTGTACAAACAACTATGAACTAACTGCTTTTGTACAAGCAATTCTAACTCTTAGTACAACTAGCTATGAATTAACTCTTGATCCAACTAACTCTGAAATAACTTGTTGGCACAGATAACACATCAACTTCAAACTCTCAGCACAGCAACTAATTCTGAACTAACTGGGCCTATAAACTCTTGGTACAACTAACTCAACTAACTCTCTGCACAACAACTCATTCTGAACTAACACTGTGAAACCAACTAGGCTTATAAACGCTTGGTACAACTAACTCAACTCTGAGCTGAGCAGAACTGAAGCAGGCTAGGAGCGGACATGCGGACCGGGTCTTACGGGGCAGCGCTCGGTGGAGACGGTGGGCTTGCAGGCCTGGAGGTGGAGCTCCATCCAGAAGTTGACCGTGTCCTGCTTGGCGGAGCGGACCTCCGGCAGCTTGGCAAAATGTCTGTAGATGATGTAGGTCTCCATGATGGACACCACATACCTGGGGCCACACAGGTATGACGGCAACCCGTCCATCACAAAACAGAACAAAACACAACAGATCCATCTCAGAAAGGTGTGTCTGCTGTGGGGGGGGGGGGGGGGGGGGGGGGCACTTCTGAAGATACTCCTGATTAAACCAGTCCTGATGATGAGGATGATGTCCCTGCTTCACAGAACACCGAGGCCCATAACGTGTACGACTCAACTCACACATTGTCATCTAGTATCTAGTTGCTCTCATGGTTCACAATCTGAATGTGTTTTACTGATATGTGCAATAAAAAATCAACAAAAACTGTAAAAGTACAGTTACACTTTCATATTTTAGCTTTCTTTTTTTCTTTTGAGATTATTTTAACATTATTAAAACAGATTATTCTAACAGGATGAACCAGATAATCAAAAAAAAACCTAAGGTAACGTACCAGATAATCTGAGAGTAACATATCAGATAATCTCAGTATAAGGTACCAGATAATCTCAGTATAACATACCAGATAACCTTAGTAACGTACCAGATAATCTTAGTAACGTACCAGATAATCTTAGCGTAACGTACCGGATAAATTTAATGTACTGTACCAGATGGGAGCGTTGAGTTTGTAGAGCTTCTCGGAGGCTTCGATCACCTTCTTGTGTTCGTTAGCGAGGATGCTGGCGCCCAGGTAGAGACCCACGTCCCAGTAGTCCTGCATCTTCTCCAGGGTGCCCTTCCGACCAAGCAGGCTGCTCAGAGTCACACCTGGAGAGAGGAGAGAGACACACACACACACACACACACAAACGATTTATTGACCAACAAGGCGATTAGTAACGCGCTAAACAGTGAATTATGTGTAACAATAATAATGTTAAATATAATCGTGAAAAATATTACCTGACTACACGGATGGCAGAGGCAGGGAAAGACCACCGGTGAAGACCTTTCTGTGGAAGAAAGCAGAAGACAACATATGAAACTCAACAGACAGACAGACAGACAGACAGACAGACAGACAGACAGACAGGACAGACAGACAGACAGACAGGACAGACAGACAGACAAACAGACAGACAGACGAGACAGACAGACACACACACACATCGACCAGAAAGGTGTGTCTGCTGTGGGGGGGGGGGGCACTCCTGAAGATACTCCTGATTAAACCAGTCCTGATGATGAGGATGATGTCCCTGCTTCACAGAACACCGAGGCCCATAACGTGTACGACTCAACTCACACATTGTCATCTAGTATCTAGTTGCTCTCATGGTTCACAATCTGAATGTGTTTTACTGATATGTGCAATAAAAAATCAACAAAAACTGTAAAAGTACAGTTACACTTTCATATTTTAGCTTTCTTTTTTTCTTTTGAGATTATTTTAACATTATTAAAACAGATTATTCTAACAGGATGAACCAGATAATCAAAAAAAAAACCTACGGTAACGTACCAGATAATCTGAGAGTAACATATCAGATAATCTTAGTATAAAGTACCAGATAACCTCAGTGCAACGTACCAGATAATCTTAGCGTAACGTACCGGATAAATTTAATGTACTGTACCAGATGGGAGCGTTGAGTTTGTAGAGCTTCTCGGAGGCTTCGATCACCTTCTTGTGTTCGTTAGCGAGGATGCTGGCGCCCAGATAGAGACCCACGTCCCAGTAGTCCTGCATCTTCTCCAGGGTGCCCTTCCGACCAAGCAGGCTGCTCAGAGTCACACCTGGAGAGAGGAGAGAGACACACACACACACACACACACAAACGATTTATTGACCAACAAGGCGGATTAGTGTTATAAACCTGCAGCACCTATTTTGTGTCGAAGCCTGAAACTACTTGTAAGCAATCCAACATGGTGGACGTTGGTGACGGCAAGCATGTCAGATGCGATAGCGGGCAGAAGCAACAGAGCACCTATCTTGCGGAGTTCAATGGACGTGTCAAACTCGTGTCCCGCCGCCATCAGGAGGACCACGTTGTGGATGCCAGAGTGGAGGCTTGGCTCCACCTCGAAGGCTTTACCGTACCTAGAGAGACACACACACACACACACATTATGGACACGCAAAGTGCACACCGCGGGTCTAGCTTGTGGCTAGACATCTTCCTGTCAAGTAGGCGTCCCTTGACCCAGTTAACCAACGCTGTGTCTCAGCCTTTCCGTATGGCTCTGCAAAACACTAGGCTAGCCATAGCACACAGCACAGTGTTAGCACAGCGCAGTCGCTCAATACCAGTAGCAGGCCTGCTCCCGGCTGCCGGGGTCGGTGAAGCCAGAGCTGATGAACATGTCCTTGTAGATCCGCCCGCATATGCAGTAGGCGTCCGACGCCACGCGTTCCTCGGACGTCACGATGGGCAGGATCACGCTCAGAGCCCTGGCCCGGTCCCCTGGCCCGTTCCTCCTGGACACCACAACACAACACAACACAACAGGCTGGCTGGTCTACTCTGGTGTTCGACTCCTAGCCCAAAGGTTCTGGGTTCAATCCCCAGTGTCCACAGTATCAGTAATCATCCTAGAGTAAGGTGCCCTAAGCCCTGACCTGTCTCTGTATTTCACTGTCTAACCCCTACCTGCTCCTTAATGACCTGTCTCTGTATTCACTGTCTAACCCCTACCTACTCATTAATGACATGCATCTGAATTCACTGTAAAGCTCCCGATGTACTTAAAAAGGGAAATGAAAATTGCTGAGTTTGAAAATTGTAAGTTTGAAGTTCCGCATTGGGCTTTGCCCGTAGCAGGGTTCCAACTGGTCAGAATGTTCCACAACCCCATGTGAATGGGAATGCATCTCGTCTCACAGTGCATCACGTAACTCTACAAACAGCCCACAAGTGGCAGTGACTATACAGTATACTACTGTAGAGTGAGCTGGTGGACCAGCCACCCGGGGCCTCTACCCTGGTGGTGGTGGTGGTGGTGCAGCGGAGGAGAGCGCAGGTACCTGTTGAGAGCGAAGATGTAGTGGAACTTGATGTTGACGTGCGCGGCCACCTTGCACATGGGCAGGTGGGTGAGGGTCTCCACCAGCTTGATGATTGCATCGTAATCCTGCACACGTCACACGCAGAAGCACACTGAGCATCATTAACCAGTACATACTCGGCAGTTCTGGGAAGTAAAAGAAATCAACCAGAATCAGCTTTATTGCATAGTTTGTACAAACAAGGAATGTGCTTTTGTGAAATTGCATTAATTGCATTAATGTATTAATAACCAGTCATTAGGGTTGTACCACGAAGATCGACTAGCTTCCTTCAGAGAGCCCTGAGTCGCCTCGAAAGATTTTAGTCGAACAATTGGTGGCCATTTTTTAAATGTATGTGCATTAACCGTGAAAATATGATAAGGAGATACAGGAATTCCATTCCATATCAGAATCAAAATGAGAATCAGGTTGATTGCCATCGTTTTTACAAACAAGGAATGTGCTTTTGTGAAATCGGTGCATAACATTGAACATGAAACGAAAAGTACTAATATAGAAATTCTAAAAAATAAATATAAAAAATCTGTACAATTATTAACCATGGAAAAGAGAAAATAGTTCAGGGGAATGGAGAATCAGAGTGGAATTAGAAAATTCAGTGTGGGGTACAGCCCTATACATCCCAGTCTCAGACATATACAGGATACACACTCATCACGTATTGATCACCACCAGCACACTAATCCAGGGAAGGCCGACCTGTACGTCTCGGTAGGACAGCAGCAGGTTCATGATGATGTCAGGGGTCATGAGGTCGACGGTGTCCAGGCGGTTCTGGATCCTCGCCAGCTCCTGGCTCAGCATCGCCCCGCTGAAGCGCTCCCTCGCCGTCCGGATCTCCCGCCGCACCGACTCCCGGAAGTACTCGCTGGGCCGCGCGGGAAACAGAACGAGAGGTCGGAGGTCATCACCTTGTCACCGTTTACTATTCAGTCTGGGTTGTTTTAGCTTTGGATGCTTTTTGCCAAAGCAATAGTGAATACAGAGACAGGTCATTAAGGAGCAGGTAGGGGTTAGACAGTGAATACAGAGACAGGTCATTAAGGAGCAGGTAGGGGTTAGACAGTGAATACAGAGACAGGTCATTAAGGAGCAGGTAGGGGTTAGACAGTGAATACAGAGACAGGTCATTAAGGAGCAGGTAGGGGTTAGACAGTGAATACAGAGACAGGTCATTAAGGAGCAGGTAGGGGTTAGACAGTGAATACAGAGACAGGTCATTAAGGAGCAGGTAGGGGTTAGACAGTGAATACAGAGACAGGTCATTAAGGAGCAGGTAGGGGTTAGACAGTGAATACAGAGACAGGTCATTAAGGAGCAGGTAGGGGTTAGACAGTGAATACAGAGACAGGTCATTAAGGAGCAGGTAGGGGTTAGACAGTGAATACAGAGACAGGTCATTAAGGAGCAGGTAGGGGTTAGACAGTGAATACAGAGACAGGTCATTAAGGAGCAGGTAGGGGTTAGACAGTGAATACAGAGACAGGTCATTAAGGAGCAGGTAGGGGTTAGACAGTGAATACAGAGACAGGTCATTAAGGAGCAGGTAGGGGTTAGACAGTGAATACAGAGACAGGTCATTAAGGAGCAGGTAGGGGTTAGACAGTGAATACAGAGACAGGTCATTAAGGAGCAGGTAGGGGTTAGACAGTGAATACAGAGACAGGTCATTAAGGAGCAGGTAGGGGTTAGACAGTGAATACAGAGACAGGTCATTAAGGAGCAGGTAGGGGTTAGACAGTGAATACAGAGACAGGTCATTAAGGAGCAGGTAGGGGTTAGACAGTGAATACAGAGACAGGTCATTAGCAGGAGCAGGTAGGGGTTAGACAGTGTTTTTCAACCTTTTTTGAGTCAAGGCACATGTTTTACATAAAAAAAAATCCTGCGGCACACCAGCAACCAAAACTTTTACAAAATGACACCTTGTAGCCTAATAGCGACACCTCTCACACCATCACTCATTCTATTGTCTTCCATTAACAAGGTGATTACTGCTCTACCTGCTGGGGCTGCACGACTACTGGTGTTCAAGTCGACCTTTCTATCAATGAAGTCGTCGATGACGTCATCACACACACACACACACAACACGCAGACAGAAGGTGTCCAAAAAACAAAGTAACGGCTTATTATATTATGTAAATATAAAAAAATTCCAATATTCAAAATGTCTCATGTTTGGCATACGGCTTACAACTCAGCATGTGCAATCCATGCACAACAACATTATAAGAGAGCTTTTTTTATTGTAACACACATTTAACTGAAAATTCATTCCTGCACGGGTCTGATTTTCAAGACCCGCTCCCGCCATCCGCACATATAACCCGACCCGACGGCACAAGACCCGCAGCCCGACCCGAACCCGCATTTCCTATAATAACTATGATATAAAACGCACGACCCGACCCGCATCTTCTTTGTTTCCCCAGAACCGAACCCGGAAAAAAATTACGACAAAATGCACATTATTTGCAGTAACTAAATAATACTTTTTTGGACCAATTAAGTGAAATTGGATAATTTCCCCCCACGGCACACCTGACGACCTCTCACGGCACAGTGGTTGAAAATCACTGGGTTATGTAGTTGGCTGTTTTATGTGGCTTATTGCTAGATAGCTAACACGATAACAACAACAAGGTATCAAACCAACAAGGTGTATGATTATTGAACAATTAGTTATCAAGCTCAAACAAGGTGTATCATAGATTTTTTTGTTTTATTTTCTTATTACCTAGTAAAACTACACATTCTGAACAATTATAGTTATGTTTTAAGCAGTGTATTGGTAGTTAGTTAACATGCTACCTAACTGATAGCAATAACAATTATAGGTACAAGCTAATAACAAGGTATATCATATATATGCTATCTTATTGAACAATTGCAGCGAGCAACTTAACTCAAATATGATGTGTGTGCTAAGCTCCTCTCTCCAGGCTGTTGTGCTGCTTGGCTGGCTAGCTGCTCAATGGTTTCCTCCAGATATTGGCGCTGTTCTCGCTCACACTGCAGTGCACACTGCCACCATCAGCTGTGTGTCTCCACCAGTTCCAGAAAGTCCACTCCTTGCATGCGTAAATATTGATGCTTCACTGTCCAACTGCATTGTCACTGAGCTGGAACCAGCAGAAGAGGATGGAGTGGCCTTACAGCTATATGCTGCTGTGGTGCCAAACTGCTGCAGAACTTCACTTGGTAGTTTATGCTGGTAACAGGTTTCACCAGCCAGCTTCAGTCCATACCGCACCAGGAGTATGGAGTATGGAGTGTGCAGTGACATTCTATTTCTTAACTTTGACTTGACCATTGACCACTCATTTGGCTGAACAGCCGTTCAACCTCCGCATTTGAGTGTGGCAAGGAGAGGGCAGCGAGTGCAGCTTTGCTGTTCTTCAAATGGATTTGATCCGGAAGAGTCCGTGTAGTGATTCACTTCACTCCAAAACTCGACTGTATTTTCAGTTGAGTCCCACCTAAACAGATGGATGTTTCTCCATTGGGAAACAATGTTGTCAATTGTTTTGGGCTGGTACCCCAGTAGCTCAGCTACTTTAATAATTTCAGTGGTGCCTTTATTGTGCTTTAGTGTTTCCTTAACACTGAACAAGGCCATGTTTCACAAGGCTTCTAGGTTGTCTGGAAGCCTAGATTGCAGCTCCTTGCTTAAAGCAACAATGTAGTTGATGCACCGTCTCCGAATGACCTTTTCATCCTCTGGCGCAAGACTGAGTTGGGACACCGTGCTCTCGAAAAGGTACCCGAGGTATGGTGATGGACTGAGATGTCCATCAATGGCATCCTTCAGGACATACATTTTTGCCATCGGGTTGACTACTCTGATGCAAATTGATGTTAAGAGGTGTCCCAGATTGACAGGATCTGTTTGCGCTCCCTCAAATGACTTCACTGCAACTTGTACGTCGGACAGGATTGATTTCAAGAATGTCAGGTAGACATAGTTGGTCTTGTCCATGTACATGGCGTGGAGTAGGGGTGTGGACATTTCTCGATTCTAAGATGCATCGCGATGCGGACATGTACGATTCTGCATCGATGCAGTGACAGAACATAATCGATTATAGCCTACTAACGTTGATGTAAAAAAAAAAAAGCGCTGGCAGCGGCTATTTTCAATGCAAACCCTATGAAGTTCAGCGCTTTTGGTCGCTCTGCTCCCAGTGCTCTGAGTTGAAAATAGTTCAACTTTTGGAGAAGCGTCGCGCTCATCAATGTCACGTCTCTCTTGTCAGCCAATCAAAATTGAGGAGGGGGCGGGACATACGATATCAACATTGTCAACAAAGGCGGAGGAGAACCTTATACAGGCCGTCATGGACAACCCAGTTGTACTACACACAAAATCTTTTCGAAGGCACCACTCATGTGGAGAGCTGCTGCCAATGCCAGGACGCGATGTCTCTCCATTGTTTCAAATTAATTTATAATCAAAATAGACGGGATACGCTAGTGCAGGCCTGGCCAACCCGCGGCTCCCGAGCCGCATGCGGCTCTTTGTCTGGTTTCATGGCTCTTACGTTCATATTGAATTTTGTGTTTTTTTTATGGCTGTCAAAGTTAATTCGGAGCACCCCCGAATTAACTAGATAAGACTATGAAAATGTTATTGCCCTGGCAGTGGCTACAAATATTTGTGGTGTGTGTGAGAGGAAGAGATGGGGAGATGTTCATGTGTGTATGATGTGGCTCTTTGCAGTAACACAGTAAAAAAATTGGCTCTTCGTCTCTGACTGGTTGGCCACCCCTGCGCTAGTGTGACGTCACAACGAAGGAATGTGGAAGCGCTAGAAGAAACACGTGAGAAGCGCTCTGAAAAAGAGGTTGTGGTTATTGAGCTGCATCGAGATGCATCAAGATGCATCGTAGAATCGAATCGAATCGAATCGTGGACAGCTGAATCGTAATCGAATCGAATCGTGAGGCCAGTGAAGATTCACAGCTCTAGTGTGGAGCACGTCTGCCATGTAGCAATGCTCACTGGCCTTGGTCAACTCAAAGTGGAGTTTCAGTTCTTCCCACTGGCTCAATATACGGTTTACGGCAGGCTCAATCGATAGCCAACGTGTGGCACACACTTTGGTGATCTGCAGGGGTTTCTGGCCACAATTAATGGTGGCATACACTGCTTTGTACGCCTCCCGCCGTTCTGGGGAAATCGAAAACCAGTTGTAGGTTTCCCTGATTAAGTACTCAACACTCCTAGGGATGGTTTCTTTGGATGCTGCACTGACAGCCAATTGTAAAGAATGGCACACACAGCGGATGAGTACCAAATTGGGCAATGCACATTCTTCCTTTAAAATCTTGTGCACCCCGTTGTGCACCCCAGTCATCACTGACGCATTATCAGTGCCAATACCCTGAAGATTCTCTTTTTGAAGGTTACACTTCTCAAGAAATTCAACTACCGCCTTTGCTATTGATCTGGCATCACCCCCCTCCAATTCAACCAGCCCGAGAAATGTGGACACAACTGTTCTTTTTTTGGCACTGAAATACAGAATCACCACACCCAAGTATTTTGAGACACTGATTTTGAGAAAATAGGTACTTCCCTAATCATTTCCGTGCACTTGGTGCGGTGCATTTGGAAGTTTGTTGCTGCCACAGAATCTGAAAAGGCAGCTTTGCAAGCCATACCTAAATGGTCGCATGCTAGCAGCGAACAATGCTCCGCAATGGCCATTGCCATAGTAGCTTCTGCGCTTTTGCAGTTATCCACTTTCTTAACCAACTGTAGTAATGTAGACTGCATTGCGAGGTTATACGGTTTTGATTTATTTATATGCTTTGCTGTAGCACAATGTTTTTTGATGTCATACATTTTTGCAAGCATATCTGATTTGCAGTACGCACAGTATGCCCTACAATCATCCCCAATTACTGGCTTCAGCCACCCTTTAAATTCAGGTACAGACTCCCACTCCTTTCTGTACTTCTGGCTGTACAATTTTGATTGAGACATGTTGGTTGATTTCAAAGTTCTGTTCAAGATCAAACTGTGGTCGTTGAACTATTTAAACGTATCAAGTAAGTTTAGCAAACAAGCCACCAGAGAAATACATACACGTCTTTAAATCAACTTTTCAAGACTAGCTTGATTTTCGTCTGCAGTGAGTGAGTGCACTAGCATGTAGCAACGTCACTGAAGGCTTAGCCCTTTTCAGATTGTTAATGCTACCGCGCGGAGGAAATTCTAAATTTGTCTTTTTTTTTTAATCGTGACTTCCTAACCAAACAATTGTACTCTGAACTGAATGTGTTTTAAATGATTTGACCCAAAAAAAACAAGCCCACCCATCGTTTGTCTCATCGATTGCTGCTACTGCCCGTGACTGTCTGCCTCTCTATTGAGCTGAGCCGTGCTGACGTAACTCACAATGCACTTTTGCAGCCAGGCAGCCAGACCGTGTGTTGTTGTGTCTGAGTGTGTGACAGAGAAAATCGTTTTGTGTCATTTAGAGGGGAAAATGCATGCGTTTTAGCGTTTGAGTCACTTTTCAAAGGTTGCTAAAAGTTTCCAAATACATTTTAAAAGTAGCTACGCGCTTTTTGAAAAATAAGTTGCTAGGGTAGTCTGAAAAGTTGCTAAATCTAGCAACTAAAGTGCTAAGTTGGCATCAATGAGTACGTTTACATGCACACGATAATCCGATAACTGGGAATAATCAGGTAATGGTAATAATCTGATTTGACGCGTTTACATGCACTTCAGTAATCAGATAACTGAAAACCCAGGTTTACATGATTCAGTCGATTAGTTGGATTTCTTTCATGACGTTCATGACGTTCATGACGTAAAACTCAAACTTCATGTCTTGTTTACAACATGGCGTCGCTTATCATGGCATCAAAAATGTCGCCGTTCCTATACTTTCTCCCATCTAGGAGATGAAGGATGTTTATGTCCTTCATTTCATTGAGCATTGTTTCCTCTTCCCGCTTCCTCGCTCGCCATGTTTGTTGCTGTCCTGTGGTTGACTGCATCCGCACGCGTTCGATCTACATCCGTTTCTTCTTCTTGTTTTACGGCGGTTGGTACATCTGTTTACACATGCCTTTATCCGATAAAGGTTATCGGACTATGATACATGACCACTTGAATAATCTGGTATCTCCAGAAATCAGATAATGATCGGTTTATTAGTGTGCATGTAAACGTGCTCACTGGTGACTACAGAGAATGGTCATTAAGGAGCAGGGATCTGATTGGTCGAAGTGAGCCAGCCCATGTGATAGAGAGACTGTTCATCCAATCACATGAGGGAGGGGGGGGGGGGGGGGGGGGCGCTGGTCTGACCTGGACTGTATGTGCACGCTGTCCAGCAGCTGCACCAGTCTGTCCACCAGGGGGCCCAGCAGGGGCTCCAGGGTGAAGCTGGGCTGCAGCAGCTCCTCGATGCCCTTCATCAGGCTGACGTCGCAGGCCAGCACCCGGCCCTGGGGGGATACCACGTAGGGGATGAACGTGTAGCTCCCGCACTGCTCCTGTACATGTACACACACACACACACAAACACACGTTAGTTAACTATAAAGGAATGAGTATGTGTGTGTGTGTGTGTGTGTTGTGTTGCAACATCCAGTGTGAAGTTGTTTGGATGAGTGGTTCTCGAGAAAGCTGCAAGCAATCAGCTGGATCGGCCCGTTTGACCAGTTTCCGAGCAGGCACAGAACTGGTCTATTGGCGAGGACCCCAGGAAGTGCAGTGTAGAGTGTGAAGTTGTTCGGGACGTCCATAAAGAGCCGTATGTGCCGACCCGCTCTATTGGATGCATCTGAGGAAAACTCAGCAGCTTCTTTCAAATGAACAGTGGGGGCGGTTGGTCTCCATTATTCATTCGTAATTCCACTATTCTGGTGTATCCAGTTGTTATACGAGTTGTTATATATCCATGAGTCTGACATGATGCTGTCACACCAGGGTTCCATGGGTGCTAAAAGAAAAGTTCGATTTAGCTTTAGAGATGTTCCGAATATTGTTCCGGAAGGTGGTCATTGCTTTTGCCACGTCTTGCTATGAAAATAACATTCATTATTATTCATGTCAGGTTTTTGAATGATCGACTAGCTTCCTGTCAGAGAGCCCTGAGTCGCCTCGAAAGATTTTAGTCGAAGGAATTGGTGGCCATTTTTTAAATGTATGTGCATTAACCGTGAACATATGATAAGGAGCTTAAGATACAGGAATTCCATTCATATCAGAATCAAAATGAGAATCAGGTTATTGCCCATCGTTTTTACAACAAGGAATGTGCTTTTGTGAAATCGGTGCATAACATTGAAACTGAAACGAAAAGTACTAATATAGAAATTCAAAAAATAAATATAAAAAATCTGTACAATTATTAACCATGGAAAAGAGAAAATAGTTCAGGGGAATGGAGAATCAGAGTGGAATTAGAAAATTCAGTGCGGGGTACAGCCCTATACATCCCAGTCTCAGACATATACAGGATACACACTCATCACGTATTGATCACCACCAGCGCACTAATCCAGGGAAGGCCGACCTGTACGTCTCGGTAGGACAGCAGCAGGTTCATGATGATGTCAGGGGTCATGAGGTCGACGGTGTCCAGGCGGTTCTGGATCCTCGCCAGCTCCTGGCTCAGCATCGCCCCGCTGAAGCGCTCCCTCGCCGTCCGGATCTCCCGCCGCACCGACTCCCCGGAAGTACTCGCTGGGCCGCGTGGGAAACAGAACGAGAGGTCGGAGGTCATCACCTTGTCACCGTTTACGATTCAGTCTGGGTTGTTTTAGCTTTGGACGCTTTTGGCCAAAGCAATAGTGAATACAGAGACAGGTCATTAAGGAGCAGGTAGGGGTTAGACAGTGAATACAGAGACAGATGGAGCAGGTAGGGGTTAGACAGTGAGTACAGAGGACAGGTCATTAAGGAGCAGGTAGGGGTTAGACAGTGAATACAGAGACAGGTCAATAAGGAGCAGGTAGGGGTTAGACAGTGAATACAGAGACAGGTCATTAAGGAGCAGGTAGGGGTTAGACAGTGAATACAGAGACAGGTCAATAAGGAGCAGGTAGGGGTTAGACAGTGAATACAGAGACAGGTCATTAAGGAGCATGTAGGGGTTAGACAGTGAATACAGAGACAGGTCATTAAGGAGCAGGTAGGGGTTAGACAGTGAATACAGAGACAGGTCATTAAGGAGCAGGTAGGGGTTAGACAGTGAATACAGAGACAGGTCATTAAGGAGCAGGTAGGGGTTAGACAGTGAATACAGAGAACAGGTCATTAAGGGCAGGTAGGGGTTAGACAGTGAATACAGAGACAGGTCATTAAGGAGCATGTAGGGGTTAGACAGTGAATACAGAGACAGGTCATTACGAGCAGGTAGGGGGTTAGACAGTGAATACAGAGACAGGTCATTAAGGAGCAGGTAGGGGTTAGACAGTGAATACAGAGACAGGTCATTAAGGAGCAGGTAGGGGTTAGACAGTGAATACAGAGACAGGTCATTAAGGAGCAGGTAGGGGTTAGACAGTGAATACAGAGACATGTCATTAAGGAGCAGGTAGGGGTTAGACAGTGAATACAGAGACAGGTCATTAAGGAGCAGGTAGGGGTTAGACAGTGAATACAGAGACATGGTAATTAGCAGGAGCAGGTAGGGGTTAGTCAGTGTTTTTCAACCTTTTTTGAGTCAAGGCACATGTTTTACATCCAAAATATCCTGCGGCACACCAGCAACCAAAAACCTTTACAAAATGACACAATGACACCTTGTAGCCTAACAGTGACACCTCTCACACGCATCACTCATTCTATTGTCTTCCATCAACAAGGTGATTATTGCTCTACCTACTGGGGCTGCACCACTACTGATTTTTTCAAGTCGACCTTTCTATCAATGAAGTCGTCGATGACGTCATCACACACACACACACACAACACGCAGACAGAAGGTGTCCAAAAAACAAAGTAACGGCTTATTATATTATGTAAATATAAAAAAATTCCAATATTCAAAATGTCTCAGTCGTTTGGCATAAACGTACAACTCAGCATGTGCAATCCACGCCGGCACAACTACATTATAAGAGAGCTTTTTTTATTGTAACACACATTTAACTGAAAATTCATTCCTGCACGGGTCTGATTTTCAAGACCCGCTCCCGCCATCCGCACATATAACCCGACCCGACGGCACAAGACCCGCAGCCCGACCCGAACCCGCATTTCCTATAATAACTATGATATATACAACGCACGACCCGACCCGCATCTTCTTTGTTTCCCCAGAACCGAACCCGGAAAAAAGATTACGACAAAATGCCACCTAAATAACTAAATAATATTTTTTTGACCAATTAAGTGATATTGGATAATTTCCCCCCACGGCACACCTGACGACCTCTCACGGCACAGTGGTTGAAAATCACTGGGTTATGTAGTTGGCTGTTTTATGTGTCTTATTGCTAGATAGCTAACACGATAACAACAACAAGGTATCAAACCAACAAGGGTGTATGATTATTGAACAATTAGTTATCAAGCTCAAACAAGGTGTATCATGGATTTTTTGTTTTATTTTCTTATTACCTGGTAAAACTACACATTCTGAACAATTATAGTTATGTTTTAAGCGGTGTATTGGTAGTTAGTTAACATGCTACCTAACTGATAGCAATAACAATTATAGTTACAAGCTAATAACAAGGTATATCATATATATGCTATCTTATTGAACAATTGCAGCGAGCAACTTAACTCAAATATGATGTGTGTGCTAAGCTCCTCTCTCCAGGCTGTTGTGCTGCTTGGCTGGCTAGCTGCTCAATGGTTTCCTCCAGATATTGGCGCTGTTCTCGCTCACACTGCAGTGCACACTGCCACCATCAGCTGTGTGTCTCCACCAGTTCCAGAAAGTCCACTCCTTCCACTCCTTCCACTCCTTGCATGCAGCTCAGTGACAACTGCGTTGTCACTGAGCTGGAACCAGCAGAAGAGGATGGAGTGGCCTTGAAGCTATATGCTGCTGTGGTGCCAAACTGCTGCAGAACTTCACTTGGTAGTTTATGCTGGTAACAGGTTTCACCAGCCAGCTTCAGTCCATACCGCACCAGGAGTATGGAGTTGAGAGTGTGCAGTGACATTCTATTTCTTAACTTTGACTTGACCACACTCATTTGGCTGAACAGCCGTTCAACCTCCGCATTTGAGTGTGGCAAGGAGAGGGCAGCGAGTGCAGCTTTGCACAGTTCTTCAAATGGATTTGATCCGGAAGAGTCCGTGTAGTTATTCACTTCACTCCAAAACTCGACTGTATTTTCAGTTGAGTCCCACCTAAACAGATGGATGTTTCTCCATTGGGAAACAATTTTGTCAATTGTTTCGGGCTGGTACCCCAGTAGCTCAGCTACTTTAATAATTTCAGTGGTGCCTTTATTGTGCTGTAGTGTTTCCTTAACACTGAACAAGGCCATGTTTCGCAAGGCTTCTAGGTTGTCTGGAAGCCTAGATTGCAGCTCCTTGCTTAAAGCAACAATGTAGTTGATGCACCGTCTCCGAATGACCTTTTCGTCCTCTGGCGCAAGACTGAGTTGGGACACCGTGCTCTCGAAAAGGTACCCGAGGTATGGTGATGGACTGAGATGTCCATCAATGGCATCCTTCAGGACATACATTTTTGTCATCGGGTTGACTACTCTGATGCAAATTGATGTTAAGAGGTGTCCCAGATTGACAGGATCTGTTTGCGCTCCCTCAAATGACTTCACTGCAACTTGTACGTCGGACAGGATTGATTTCAAGAATGTCAGGTAGACATAGTTGGTCTTGTCCATGTACATGGCGTGGAGTAGGGGTGTGGAAATTTCTCGATTCTAAGATGCATCGCGATGCGGACATGTACGATTCTGCATCGATGCAGTGACAGAACATAATCGATTATAGCCTACTAACGTTGATGTAAAAAAAAAAAAACGCTGGCAGCGGCTATTTTCAATGCAAACCCTATGAAGTTCAGCGCTTTTGGTCGCTCTGCTCCCAGTGCTCTGAGTTGAAAATAGTTCAACTTTTGGAGAAGCATCGCGCTCATCAATGTCACGTCTCTCTTGTCAGCCAATCAAAATTGAGGAGGGGCGGGACATATCAACATTGTCAACAAAGGCGGAGGAGAACCTTATACAGGCCGTCATGGACAACCCAGTTGTACTACACACACAAATCTTTTCGAAGGCACCACTCATGTGGAGAGCTGCTGCCAATGCCAGGACGCGATGTCTCTCCATTGTTTCAAATTAATTTATAATCAAAATAGACGGGATACGCTAGTGCAGGCCTGGCCAACCCGCGGCTCCCGAGCCGCATGCGGCTCTTTGTCTGGTTTCATGGCTCTTACGTTCATATTGAATTTTGTGTTTTTTTTATGGCTGTCAAAGTTAATTCGGAGCACCCCCGAATTAACTAGATAAGACTATGAAAATGTTATTGCCCTGGCAGTGGCTACAAATATTTGTGGTGTGTGTGAGAGGAAGAGATGGGGAGATGTTCATGTGTGTATGATGTGGCTCTTTGCAGTAACACAGTAAAAAAATTGGCTCTTTGTCTCTGACTGGTTGGCCACCCCTGCGCTAGTGTGACGTCACAACGAAGGAATGTGGAAGCGCTAGAAGAAACACGTGAGAAGCGCTCTGAAAAAGAGGTTGTGGTTATTGAGCTGCATCGAGATGCATCAAGATGCATCGTAGAATCGAATCGAATCGAATCGTGGACAGCTGAATCGTAATCGAATCGAATCGTGAGGCCAGTGAAGATTCACAGCTCTAGTGTGGAGCACGTCTGCCATGTAGCAATGCTCACTGGCCTTGGTCAACTCAAAGTGGAGTTTCAGTTCTTCCCACTGGCTCAATATACGGTTTGCGGCAGGCTCAATCGATAGCCAATGTGTGGCACACACTTTGGTGATCTGCAGGGGTTTCTGGCCACAATTAATGGTGGCATACACTGCTTTGTACGCCTCCCGCCGTTTTGGGGAAATCGAAAACCAGTTGTTGTTGTTTCCCTGATTAAGTACTCAACACTCCTAGGGATGGTTTCTTTGGATGCTGCACTGACAGCCAATTGTAAAGAATGGCACACACAGCGGATGAGTACCAAATTGGGCAATGCACATTCTTCCTTTAAAATCTTGTGCACCCCGTTGTGCACCCCAGTCATCACTGACGCATTATCAGTGCCAATACCCTGAAGATTCTCTTTTTTAAGGTTACCCTTCTCAAGAAATTCAAGTACCGCCTTTGCTATTGATCTGGCATCGCCCCCCTCCAATTCAACCAGACCGAGAAATGTGGACACAACTGTTCTGTTTTTGGCACTGAAATACAGAATCACCACACCCAAGTATTTTGAGACACTGATTTTGAGAAAATAAGTACTTCCCTAATCATTTCCGTGCACTTGGTGCGGTGCATTTGGAAGTTTGTTGCTGCCACAGAATCTGAAAAGGCATCTTTGCAAGCCATACCTAAATGGTCGCATGCTAGCAGCGAACAATGCTCCGCAATGGCCATTGCCATAGTAGCTCCTGCGCTTTTGCAGTTATCCACTTTCTTAACCAACTGTGGTAATGTAGACTGCATTGCGGGGTTATACGGTTTTTATTTATTTATTTATATGCTTTGCTGTAGCACAATGTTTTTTGATGTCATACATTTTTGCAAGCATATCTGATTTGCAGTACGCACAGTATGCCCGAGAATCGTCCCCAATTACTGGCTTCAGCCACCCTTTAAATTCAGGTACAGACTCCCACTCCTTTCTGTACTTCTGGCTGTACAATTTTGATTGAGACATGTTGGTTGATGCAAGTTCTGTTCAAGATCAAACATTCGTGACCAACTATATTCATCGGGTTTTAACTGTGGTCGTTGAACTATTTAAACGTATCAAGTACGTTTAGCAAACAAGCCACCAGAGAAATACATATGTCTTTAAATCAAATGTTGAAAACCTTTTGCAAGGCGAGCTTGATTTTCGTCTGCAGTGAGTGAGTGCACTAGCATGTAGTAACGTTACTGAAGGCTTCGCCCTTTTCAGATTGTTAATGCTACTGCGCGGAGGACATTCTAAATTCGTAAATGTTTTAATCGTGACTTCCTAACCAAACAATTGTACTCTGAACTGAATGTGTTTAAATGATTTGACCCAAAAAAACAAGCCCACACATCGTTTGTCTCATCGAACGCATGCTACTGCTGCTGCTGCAGTCAGCCAGCGATTGCTGCTGCTGCCCGTGACTGTCTGCCTCTCTATTGAGCCGAGCCGCGCTGACGTAACTCACAATGCACAGCCAGGCAGACAGACCGTGTATTGTTGTGTCTGAGTGTGTGACAGAGAAAATCGTTTTGTGTCATTTAGAGGGGAAAATGCATGCGTTTTAGCGTTTGAGTCACTTTTCAAAAGTTGCTAAAAGTTTCCAAATACATTTTAAAAATAGCTAAATTTGTTGCTAGGTGCTTTTTGAAAAATAAGTGGCTAGGGTAGTCTGAGAAGTTGCTAAATCTAGCAACAAATGTGCTAAGTTGGCATCAATGAGTACGTTTACATGCACACGATAATCCGATAACTGGGAATAATCAGGTAATGGTAATAATCTGATTGGACGCGTTTACATGCACTTCAGTAATCAGACAACTGAAAACCCAGGTTTACATGATTCAGTCGATTAGTTGGATTTCTTTCATGACGTTCATGACGTTCATGACGTAAAACTCAAACTTCATGTCTTGTTTACAACATGGCGTCGCTTATCATGGCATCAAAAATGTCGCCGTTCCTATACTTTCTCCCATCTAGGAGATGAAGGATGTTTATGTCCTTCATTTCATTGAGCATTGTTTCCTCTTCCCGCTTCCTCGCTCGCCATGTTTGTTGCTGTCCTGTGGTTGACTGCATCCGCACGCGTTCGATCTACATCCGTTTCTTCTTCTTGTTTTACGGCGGTTGGTACATCTGTTTACACATGCCTTTATCCGATAAAGGTTATCGGACTATGATACATGACCACTTGAATAATCTGGTATCTCCAGAAATCAGATAATGATCGGTTTATTAGTGTGCATGTAAACGTGCTCACTGGTGACTACAGAGAATGGTCACTAAGGAGCAGGGATCTGATTGGTCGAAGTGAGCCAGCCCGTGTGATAGAGAGACTGTTCATCCAATCACATGAGGGAGGGGGGGGGGGGGGGGGGCGCTGGTCTGACCTGGACTGTATGTGCACGCTGTCCAGCAGCTGCACCAGTCTGTCCACCAGGGGGCCCAGCAGGGGCTCCAGGGTGAAGCTGGGCTGCAGCAGCTCCTCGATGCCCTTCATCAGGCTGACGTCGCAGGCCAGCACCCGGCCCTGGGGGGATACCACGTAGGGGATGAACGTGTAGCTCCCGCACTGCTCCTGTACATGTACACACACACACACACACACGTTAGTTAACTATAAAGGAATGAGTATGTGTGTGTGTGTGTGTGTGTGTGTGTGTGTGTGTGTGTGTGTTGTGTTGCAACATCCAGTGTGAAGTTGTTTGGATGAGTGGTTCTCGAGAAAGCTGCAAGCAATCAGCTGGATCGGCCCGTTTGACCAGTTTCCGAGCAGGCACAGAACTGGTCTATTGGCGAGGACCCCAGGAAGCGCAGTGTAGAGTGTGAAGTTGTTTGGGACGTCCATAAAGAGCCGTATGTGCCGACCCGCTCTATTGGATGCATCTGAGGAAAACTCAGCAGCTTCTTTCAAATGAACAGTGGGGGCGGTCGGTCCCCATTATTCATTCGTAATTCCACTATTCTGGTGTATCCAGTTGTTATATGAGTTGTTATATATCCATGAGTCTGACATGATGCTGTCACACCAGGGTTCCATGGGTGCTAAAAAAAAAGTTCGATTTAGCTTTAGAGATGTTCCGAATATTGTTCCGGAAGGTGGTCATTGCTTTTGCCACGTCTTGCTATAAAAATAACATTCATTATCTTTCATGTCAGGTTTTTATTTTTGACCAGTTAATCTCAAGGGGCTACACAGGCCAACTTTAGAGATGGCCTCTGACCCTAACCCCATTAAAAAAGGTCATGGAAACTGTCCTTAACCCCAGAGGGACAAGGAATACACTTAGTCTTTTGCAACAGACCATAATAACTGTCAAAATCCTGTGTGTTCTAAATCCTCTGAACACCAGGTCTGGGATTTACTTTTGGTTTTACAGGACGGTTTGTTTATTTGATTGACTGTAAATCAGCATGAAACCGTGACATCATATATCACAGATATTGTGTAAAACTCTCTCTTTATTGAACTGCGGCTCTGTCAATAATAATAATAATAATAATAATAATAATAATGAGTGACCAGTGGTTATACCTTAATGGCTTGTATGTCACTTTTGCTTTTCTGCTTATAACAATACATGATGATGTTGTTGGTCATGCTGAAGCTCTCCCGGACGCCGAGGTGATAAAACAGAGACGGTTGGCAGAACCTGTCGCTCATCTCCACCACCGCCACGTCTGTGGGAAGAAGAAGAAGAAGAAACAAGAGTTAAAAAAAGTTACAAAAAAAAAAAAGTTAAATCCAGTGTTCAAGCTTTCAAAATGTTCAGTATATAGTTCAGTATATAAAGTAATAATATTATTTGTTACTTTTTTGTCATGGTATTTGTAACTTAGTTAAGATAAGATAGAACTGTATTAATCCCGAAGGAAATTCTTGTGCCAGGTTGCATCGCAATAGAATAAAACAATAAGAGAAATAAACAAATAAGAATAATACAAATAAAGTAACAGATTTACAAATGGACAGTAAGTATAAGTCCTAGTAGAAGTACAAACATATACTGCAGGTGAAGTGAGCTACAATTTAATTAAATTGCAATAATGAAAACTAAATAAAACACATTCCTGTTAGCTTAGCAAGAAATAATCTTTCATTATTGTAGACTCTTTATTGTGGAGCCACAGGGGGGTCCAGGCTCCTGCTGCTCCTGTCCCCTGTTGACCCCCTCCGACTGGAACCGCCCCTGCCTCCTCCTGTCTGTCTGTCTGTCTGCCTGCCTGTCTGTCTGCTCCGCATGCCCCTGCGTGTGCGCTGCGTGCCGACACTTGCCCGCGTTGTAGAAGCTATCCAGGACGTCGGTGGTTCCCAGCGTGATCCTCTCGAAGGAGATGGTCTTGAAGACGGCGCGCACGTCCGCGCAGGCTTCCTTCAGACACTTGAGGGACAAGTTCTCCTCGGAGTGCGGCAGCGACGCGTCCTCCACGACGATGTAGGCCACGGACAGAGCGCGGTTCTGGCCCCGCGGGGACAGGGGCGCCCTGCCGTGGGCACCGCAGAGCTCCGGGGCCGGGGAGTCCTGCCACACGCTGCCGCCCGAGACCCACACGGGATCCTTCCTCTTCACCTCATGCAGGCTCATCCGCCGGCGCTCCGTCGTGTACATTTTGACGCCCCCCCCCCTCCCCTTGCCCTGCTGGGTTTATTATTTCTATTTCAGCGCATAATCGTGGTCCTCTAAAACTACTTTCTAACTTATGTGTCCAACTCTCCCAGGTGTGTGCGGCCGAGGTGACATCGTGGCTCCGCGCTGTTCCCGTCCAGACACGCCCTTGTCTCTGGTTACCAGCCCCGGACTTTCCGTGGGAGTTCAATATGCATTCGGGCGACAGGAGACCTGCTCTAGCGCACCACCTGCTGGCGACGAGCAAGAATTACACCGGCTGCTGGCGCCACGACCGGACTGAAAAAGTTTGGTAGTTTATTCCCACAGGCCATCAGGCTTCTCAACCAGCAACACCAACCTCATTGATCACTTTAAATGTACATTTATAACATTGAGAATATTCAGATGATTCAACGACACTGGGAACATATGCCTAATTCCCCCTGCTATTTAAATACTCTGGATACATATGCTTCTGTTTCACTATATGTTGTATATTTCTGCTACTGCTGTCCTCACTTGTGGATCTGCCCTTACTCACTTGCACTTTTTTAAATACATTTAACATTAAATACATTAAACATTTAAAATACTCAATATTCTATCAACACTTCTGGAGGCAACATTTACAGTTTTTACAACTATTACATATATTGTTAGCATATTATCGTTTATGTATACTGTGCCGCTCAAGGTATATGTGTATATACATATATACAAGATTTTTGTATATATATATATATATATACACACATATGCAACAATCTCTTGCTGTTTTATCTTGCTATTTTATATTGTATCATTTTGACTACTCTTTTGCATACTGCCGCCTGCCATGTCACTGTTCAGAATGGCCCTGTGTTATGAACAACATGTGACAATAAAACACTTTGACTTGATCATGTAATGAGACCACCAACCATACTCTGTTCAAGAGCAGTATCTTAATTTCCTTCCCTGCCAGTAAGACCTCCTGCTTTGAACATAACAACAAACAATAATGACCAGAAACATTTTGGTAAGGTCTTTATTCACAATACAAAACATTGACACTGAATTATGAATGTCGAGGGCTTCAAAACAGTAGAAACGAAACTTTGGAATCTTCCTGAAATATACAGACTTCACGGCCCACGGCCGACATAAAAACTGAAAAATATTGGATAATTCTTCCCGATGACCGGACAGAAACCAAAGGCAATGTGATAACATTGTGATGTTGTGACTTAACATTCAGTGATACCGCGTCTACATCCAGGCTGAGTATACGACCGCAGGGCAGACGACGGCGTAGCCTACTCGATATGCGGCCCATAAAAATAAAATGATTTCATCGTTATACAATCTGGCACTAGAGACTGTGATGTGGCGCTGTAGGGATTGCTATCACAGTAGAGCGCGGAGCACGTGACAAATCCACCTGAGAAGAAGAAGAAAAGCGTCCGCCGGGAGACGACTGGCAGGTCAGAGCGCCGCGAGGTCAGAGGTCACAGCCACCCCCGCACGCGGCATTTTGGAATAATGTAAACCAATCCACAACGAGTCCATTGTTCTGATCTACGGGGGGAGGGGGTTGCAAGCAGGCGTCTACAGTCCAATCCGACGGGCGGTTGGGTTGGACGTCTGGCGGGGTCCACCACCACCGCCGCCGCCTCCTCACTCATCTAGCCCATCGTCCTCGTCCTCCTCCTCCGCCTGCTTGGCGTCCACCTCGGCCGTGTCGGAGAACTCGTGCAGCAGCACGTACTCGCGGCTGCTGAAGCCGAACTTGAGCACGTCCTTCTCCCGGAGCTCGTAGTAGCGCTGGCCGTCGATGCGCTGGTTGTTCAGGAAGGTGCCGTTGCCCGAGCCCAGGTCCAGGATGTAGGGCTTCACCCGGCGGCCCGGCGTGCCGTCCGCACGCGTGTACTCCACCAGCCTGCCGGGGAGGGAGGGAGATGCGGGTGGTTGGTTATTCACCACTTGGGTCTGGCGACTTGAACACCATATGCTTTTCAGTCACCTTTATCTGAAGAGACTTACAGATACATCTTTTCTTTAAATTGCTTCTTTTTTTTATATATATATATTTTGATATATATTTTTTTAATTTCTATATTATTACACAATAACGGAAATTGACATTGTCATCGTTACGGCCTGTTGGAGCCATAATGCAGTTTTGTGTGTGTTTGTTTTATTTAATACTTATTTAAAATACTAATTGGTCATATGTAAATATGTATTTACATATGTATGCAATATATATGCAGTTCTGGCGTTGAACACTGGGTGGAGTATTCATTTAAAGTGCATAAGGCTATGCTCCAGGTGATGGGAATCAAGTGTGTGGAACGGGGAAGCAGTTTTTGACGTGTCGGCGTTTCGGAGTGGCTGGTGTGCCTTATGAGTTTGATGAGTACAAGCTTGCTGCAATGGTAAGCATGTACAAACTGTGAATAAATGGATAGTGGATCCAAAGATATACAGCCGCTGGACAGTGGCTCATAAAATTTGGTTTAAACAGTCACAACACGGCCCTTGCGCGCATTTCATACAAGCAATGCACTGTGACATTACATACAGTCTGCTTTACACAGCTGTACATCCGGGTCGAGGCCAATGACCAAACCCAGAAGATGGACTCAAAATACTGGGGGGTTATCCCACAATTACTTTCTAAACCTGGAGGTTGAACCGAGACAGTGTTCTTGCTGACTTGGGCTCAGTGGGGGTCGGGGGGGTGGATGGGCGTACCTGTACTGAAAGACGGCATGCTGCTTGGAGCAGGACGGGTGGTCGATGGGGATGTCGGCGATCTTCCGCTGGCGCCCCAGCAGGTAGGCGCTCTGCCGGTGGATGTACATGACGGGCAGCGGCTCATCGTTCTTGAAAGGGTACAGCCGCCACCGCCGCTTGGGGATGCGCGCCTCGGGGGGCTCGTTGTACTTGATGACCACCCCCCGGAAGGTATTGGTGTCCTCCGTCAGCGCCCCCGACAGCCCGAAGTTGGGCTTCTCCTTGTCGGGAGGCGGGTCGTCGCTGCCCTGGCCCCCCTCCTGGGGCACCCCGAAGGCTCCGCCGCCCCCCTCCACCCCTTCCTCCCCCTCCTGGCGCTGCTGCCGGTGTTCCCGTCGGCGCTCGTTGTGCTGCCGGCGTTCCTCCTGCTGCTCCTGGAAGGCCTGGCCGTCTCGCTCCCGATGCCGCTCGGCGCCCCCGCGCTCCCTCTCCCGCGGCGGGGGCGGCTGCGGCGGTCTGTCCGTCTCCCACCTGCTCCTCCGCTCGGGTGGGGGGTCGCTACGCCCACGGTGGTCATCACCACCACCTCGATGCGGCTCTCGCTCCTGTCAGAGAAATCAACTAACCCTTAGAATATTGACTAAGTGACTTCTCTCCCTCATTTTGTCGTTTTTATTTACGAATACATTTATCCATGTATGTTTGGGTTTCCAGTTTTGTGACTGGGGATTAACAAAGTCTTGGTCATGTTTGCCGTTGAATTGTATTACAGTGTATGATTTATATACGCTATAAGATAATCACCCGTTTTATCCTGAGGTCTGCACCGCGGTGGGGACTCCCACTCCTCTTACTCCTGGGGGACCTGCTGCTCCTCCTTGCGGGAGATCTCTCTCTTCTGGCCGGGGACCGCTCCCGCGGTCTGGCGGGTGATCTAGTAGGCGAGATAATCAAAGTATTTGATTTCCACAAATCAATTATATCATCTATGTCAAGCTGACTGCGCGTATGTCCACCTAACGTTTTTGTTTGTGAACAGTGATCGTGACAAACTAAGGCCTGGACCCGAGGTCTCTGGATAAGATAAGATAGAATTGTATTGATCCCGAAGGAAATCCTTGTGCCAGGTTGCATAGCAATAGAATAAAACAATAGAGAAATAAACAATAATATAACAGATTTACACATTTTCAGTAAGTCTAGAGAAGTATACAAAGATAGGTAAGATAAGATATTCAGTCAGCTAAAACAATTTGGCAATAATTGAAGTGTAATAAAGGGGTAATAATAATAATAATAATAATAGTAAGAGGAAGTATTGCACATGATATAAAGAATATTAAGAATATTGCACATAATGATGAAAGGTAATGCAGCATGGTAATATTACAAGGATAATATTGAGAAGAAGTATTCCACATGACATTAAGAATATTGCACATGATGATGATGATGAGAGGAGATGAGAGGTAACATTGCAAGGTAATATTTAGCGGTAACATGATATTAATAATACAGCACATGACATTGAGAGTAGGACAGTCTCTCGTAAACAATATATTGGACAAATGTCAATGTGACACGACACGCGTGGTGATCGACCACGCTGGATACGAACACAACGCTAGCTAGCCCTGCTCAGTGTTTCTTTCCATCCCCATGTGTTTGCCGGGAGGTGTCTGGTGATCTGGTGGCTCCACAGCGACCGACCTGCTGGTCCTCCTGCGGGGCGGGCTGGAGCTGCTGGACCGGGAGCGGCGTGGCTTGGCTCGCCGTGCGGGACTCACTCTCTCCTGCTTGATTTTCACCTTCGACTCCCGCGGCGGGGACTCGCGTCGGTGTCTCCTCTCTTTCTCCATTCTTATGAAAGCGTCGTCTTTAATTTCACTACACATGCGTCATGACGACCGCCGAAATAAGCGTTTCTACACAGACGACCGAAAAACTCGTAAACAAAACAAAAAAAGAGACTTCTATTGTGTTGACGCCTCGCTTCGCTTCCGCTACCGGTGGTCCTCGTGGAACAGGGCTCGACCTGCAACCACCTCCTCTCCCGACGGTGTGAACAAAGGTTCCGCTGTAGCGCCGCGCCGCCGTTTATTTTTTATTTATTTATGGTTGTTTATTTATTCGTAATGAAACAATTTAAAAGAACTGTAATAATAATTATTGTGTTCAATAATTATTATTATTAAAAAACTATAGGTGCAAAAGTTTGGTTCAACCAGAACCGATAACACGATTGGACGGCTGTTGTGGTTTCCATGACAACATAAACAGTAGTCGTCGTCTTGTCCGACTGGAGTTTTTGTTGCGTTGGCAAAAAATAAAGTTTCTGGTTTTTGTTTATTTTGGACATCTGCTTGTAGATTTTAAATATTTGAAAATAAAAATGATTCCTCCAGCAGAGTCCTTGCTAAAATATGACACTCCAGTTTTGGTGAGCAAACATTCAGACAGAATATCACCAAAGGTAAGATAAACAACTTCAACAATACACTTTAATCACCCTTTAATCAGGCCACGTTCATCTAACGCACACACATTATATTCTAAGCCTCTGTAAACAACATCATCTGCAATATTGTTAATATCATGTGCTATATTATTAATATCATGTTACCGCTCAATATTACCTTGCAGTATTACCTCTCATCTCCTCTCATCATCATGGGCAATATTCTGAATGTCATGTGGAATACTTATTCTCATTATTATCCTTGCTATATTACCATGCTAATATATTACCATGGTAATATATAATATATATTACCATGCACCTTTCATCATTATGTGCAATATTCTTAATATTCTTAATATCGTGAGCAATACTACCTCTCACCATTACCATTACTACCCTTCAATTATTACCTTTCATCAACATGTGCAATATTTCTCATATGCAATAATACTTCTCACTACGACTTCCCAATACCATTGCCAAATTGTTTTGCTGACTGAATATCTTACCTATATTTTAGATTTAGACTCACTGTACATTTTTTAATTTGTTATTTTATTTGTATGATTCTATAGTTTATTTCTACTGTTTATTTCTACTGTTTATTCTATTGCGATGCAACCTCTGGCACAATAATTTCCTTCGGGATCAATGAAGTTTCATCTTACGTCTTACCTCTTATCTTAATCTGTGGTAATAATTATTTTGTTCAGAAGCAGCTAATTCATTGCCGTTTTTCCAATGTAATAATAATAATTATTAATGTGTGTGTGTGTGTGTGTGTGTGTGTGTATGAAGGGACGGTCTCTTAAGGTGAGTTCCCAGCAGCCTCCCCTGTCAGGGCCGGTCCCCCCGCCCCCCAAACGCAGAACCTCTTCCCCCGACAGACAGCAGGCGGAGGAAATCCTCAACTCCCTCCTGCCACCCAGGTATACACCACCCACTAGTTTACACCACCCACCCACTAGGTTACACCACCCAGGTATATACACCGCCCACTATGTTACATCACCCTAGTATACATCAACCACTAGGTTACACCGCCATCTATACACCACCAACTGGACTACACCACCCACATGAATCTGGTTCAATATTCATGTGCAGTTGTTGCAGTTTGTTGGAAGTGGCGATGCCCAGCGGAATGTGCAACAGAACAAATACAAATCACCAAAGAATCAGATATCCACACTATTTACAGACTGTACAGCAAAAGGAGCAGGTTTTAAAATATATATATATAAATCCAACTTTATTGGAATATAATAATCAAGTAATAATCAATATAATCATCAATAAGGCATATCAGGGAGGCCTATCAGCAACGGGATGCCGTGTGTGTCCCCCTGCAGGGAGTGGGCGGAGGAGGGCCAGCAGTGGGTGCAGCAGGTGTCCAGCGCCCCGTGCACGCGTACGGACGTGGTGCAGCTGCAGGGTCAGCTGGACGGGCTGCTGCAGCAGCGCCAGGCCCGGGAGACGGGCATCTGCCCCGTCCGACGGGAGCTCTACTCCCAGTTCTTTGGTGAGGAGGACCGTCGCCAACTCTTGGTCATGTTAAGTTGTTGTAAACCACCTGCTGCGCTTTTAGTTTTTTATTTTTTATTTTATTTATTTATTTGTATTTAAAATCCAAAAGCGATTTTAAAATCAAATGGACTAGCTACAAAAACAGCTTATACTATGTTATTATGACCATGCTACATTACCTTTCATCATTATGTGCAATATTCTTAATATTCTTTATATCATGTGCAATACTTCCTCTTACCATTATTATACCCTTTATTACACTTCAATCATTGCCAAATTATTGTTTTTGTTGACTGAATATCTTCTTACCTATATTTTTATACTTCTCCTAGGACTTACTGTAAATTATGTTATATTAAAATCTGTCTATTGTATTATTCAAATGTTTATTTCTCTATTGTTTTATTCTTTTTATCATTCTGTTGTTTTCCATATTGTTTTATTGTACTGTATCGCTATGCAACCTACTGGCACAAGAATTTCCTTCGGGATCAATAAAGTTCTTGCTTATCTTATCTTATCTTATATAGTTGCTATCACATACTGTATATTTGATTTCACACGTCAAAGTCCACAAGTCTAAATTCCACTGCAATTGTATACATTCCCACAACAATGAGATAGATCATCACATCACGCGTGGGAGTGTCCACCCAGACCACGGATGATGATGATGATGATGATGGATAGCTGGACCATACCAAGATGCTGGACTGATAAGACTGATCTATCCGTCACACATCTGGGTGGACACTCCCACGTGTGTGTGTGTGTGTGTGTGTGTGTGTGTGTGTGGTGTGTGTCGTAAAATTGGCCAAGTCAACGTCCTAACGCTGACCTCTGACCCTCCCCCTGCAGACGAGCTGATCCGTCAGGTGACCATCAACTGCGCCGAGCGGGGCGTGTTGCTGATGCGCGTCCGCGACGAAATCCGCATGACGCTGGCCGCCGACCAGACGCTGTACGAGAGCAGCACGGCGTTCGGCGTGAGGAAGGCCCTGCAGGCGGCGCAGGGCAAGGCCGACATGGAGACGCGGGTAAACGGGGTGGGTTGGGGGGGGGCACCAGAGAGACGGCAGAATAGTGTCAGGCTGATAGGGTCGATGGTGGTGTACTTCAGCTGGTTGTCCAGTAGAGGACGCCGTCTCCCTCTCTAACTCTCTCACACACACACCACACACACACACCACACACACACACACTTTAGGGTTCCCACACATCAAATTGAAGGACTTAGGACTTTCAAGGCACAATTCTCTCCAATTCCCAATTGAAGGACAGCTTAGTTTGAGACACGGATCAAGGTTTAATTTAGTACCTGTTACAACACTGCCGATGAAATGAATTTGATTTTTTTTTTTTTATGCAGGACAGGAGGCTTTACAGAAGACAAATGAACTGTGTGAACACTTCTTCAATTGTGCTGTAGCCTGACGGCAAGTCAATGACAAATGTACATTTCCATTTTCGTTTCGCATAACCGCCTATATACATTCAAGCACTTTCAATGACTCACGTCCATTTCAATAAATAGTCGAGGATTTAAAGGACCCGTGGGAACCCTGCGTCGTAAACATTTATACATGACGTTGTCGGTTTGCCGTCTGTGCAGAACGCCGAGCTGGAGCAGGAGAAGCGGGACCTGCAGCAGCAGCTCAACGAGCAGAAGGCCAAGTGCGAGGCGGTGGAGAAGAGGGCGCTGGAGAGACGGCAGACGGAGGAGCAGAAGCACAGCGAGGAGATCCAGTTCCTCAAGAGGACCAACCAGCAGCTCAAGGTGGGGGGCACATGACCACACCACTTGAACCACGCTGATCGTCTCATCTGTAGACCATTAACATTTATAATAATTGTATTATTTAAAATACCATCGTTTATAACGCAATGTAGTAATTTTCCATCGTATTCCATGAAGACTGTAATTAACATGAGCATGTTAATGACTCTCATTGCAGGCCCAGCTGGAGGTCACCATCACTCCAAAGAAATAAGACATTCCTCTCAACACACAATGCATTGCATCATTTAACGACTTTGTGCTTTATAAAAACCATACAACACATTTTGGTGTCTGGGTGTAAACATCTTTTATCATCTTTTTTACAGAATGAGAAAGGGTTGAGAAAGACAGGGAGACGTGAAAAGGTTTTGAAACCCCCAACCGGGGGGGGGGGGGGTTAATGGGGGTCAGACATCCACGTGTCTAGAAGCGATATCACCGCACACAAGTCCTCACCTCCTCCCTTAGGAAGGAGAACAGCAGAGTGCACACTTGACGACTAGTAGGGTTGAGAACCGAACTGGCCTCGCATCGGGACACTTGACTGAAGGACGCGTTTCAAACTGTAGCCGTCAAGTGTACACTCGGAGAACCCATTAAATAACGGCCATTAAAGAGTCGTTCCACCTCAGTCTCCACCAATAAAAAGGGCCACTCAACAAGCCCCTCCCCTGCGGGGCAGTGACGAGGGGCTGCTGGGCAAGGCACCGCGTCTGAAATGTCCACAGCGCGCGTGTGTGCGTGCAACGCCTAGCGCTTGGCCTTCTTGCCCTTGCTCCCCTCGGGAGCCGGCATCTTCTTGTCACGGTTCCTGTTCTTGATGTTGTGCGTCTCGTAGTAGCGCGCGCCCACCTTCTTCAGCTTGCTGGCCCGATCCGCCGCTCGTCTCTGAGGGACGGGGACAGAGAATAGGATTATGATTTTTATTATGACTATTATTAGGAGTGCAGTTACATTGTGCTTCTTCTGCACATCCCTGTCGATGTAAATTGCCAAAGAAGTAAAAATGTTGAGAGAAAAATGGAGAGACGGAGGGGGAGAGAGAGAGGGGGGGGCGGGGAGTCAGACAGGGGGAGAGAGAGTAATCATGACGACAGCTGTGTGTGTACCTGTTTGGAGGTCATCTTGGTAGTCGCTGGAGTTTCCTCTTCCCCCGCCCTCCTCCTCTTCGACCTCTCGATCACAGCTGGTTCACACAGACGGAAACACAAACAGTGATGTGAGGACATTCCTGTTGCTTAATGACCAACTATGAAAGCACCGACGGACAAATAGTGACGCTAGCAGGTACAGGTTCTGTGTTCCGAGAAGTCGGATTCACTAGTCTGGATCCGGGTCGTTGCTAGATTCCATTTTGTTGTGTCGTGCGAGAAACTCTGAGGGATGTGTGTCAAAGTGTTCCGATTGGCTACCTTTCATATGGGCTTGCTTATCGTCTTGTTTGGATTTGTTGTCTGCAAACACTTTGTTGGAGAGCGCCTTGGGAATCCTGTGCAGAGAAGAGAGAGCAAGAGAGAGAGAGAGAGTAAAGAGTACATTCGCTCAGCACACGCCGCGCGGCCAGCCACGCAGTTGGACCGGGCCGCCGCGAGGGCGGGGTTGAACCGCCGCAAACCGAGCAGCACGCTTGGCGTGTGAGCTAACGGTGCACACCCTGCTAACAGGCCACAGGTTATTGAAGCCAGGCCATTGATTAGGCAGCGGGAACACAATGTGGAGCAGAGCAGAGCATGGACCATATCAGAGTGTGCCATCTCCAGGGCAGCGGATAATCCCGTTTTTTTTTATTTTATTTTTTTTTTTAAACAAGGCTAAAGCAGTCTGTGACGAGCATCATTGCAGCCCGGCTCTCCTGTGGTCAGTGTTGCCCGCATCGCATCGCAAGAGCCCAATTGTTTTGTCGGGGCACATGAGCTGTCTCCCGCTGGAATTTTAAATCTAAATAAAGCACTCAACATAAACAGTCTGTCGAGACGAACGCGGTTCTTTAATTGAGCCGCTCAGCGATTATTGTGGGGAAGTGACACGCTGTTCGCTCAATACCAGTCAGGACATTTAAGACGCAAAGTAAATACGATCAGGCGGATTGAGGTTTCTTTCCTGTGAAACAGAATGAAATCATTGACATTTCAACAATGTGTCTCTGGAGCGATGAGAACAGGGCGATCCCGGTGCTGTGAGCCAGTGTGTGTTCTGTGTTAGATCGCTGTGTGTTACATGTAAACACTACCCTCTCGTTTTTTTGATCAATAATTAAAAAAACAACAAAACCTGACATGTTGTTGGAAGGGATGCACGATGAAATTTGTATTATGCATTATTCCAATAATGACATTCAAGCCAATAAATAGAGGCGATAATTCCAAGCCAATGGTTCTTCCGTTGGACTGAAACAGCACAGTAGGCTGTCGCCGTCGTCATGGCGTCATACTGTGCTGCACCTGGGTAGAGCCACACAACTAGTCTTGCAAGTAATCTGAAAGATCGTCATGGCAACAAAGATCTATTGAAGGATGGTCGAAGGTGGGTTGAGGGGCTTGGGCTGCGTGCGTGCCCCCCCCCCCCCACCGGTTTGGATCGGGGCTAAGACAGATGGGAGGGCATTTTAAGCACTCCCAACACAGCTGGGCATGAGCGCCGCAGGGTTCCAGCAAGACTGAGCCATGCCATGGAACAGCACGCTTTATACTCAGTTATTTTTATTTATTTTTTTGGAGCAGCAGCAGGAGTGTGTGCTCGCACCATATGAAGTCTACCGTGCATCACTTGAATCTCTGAGCCTGCCACACACACACGACGGGCGCCAAATGAAAACACGTTGACCGTCGTTGATCCGTGTGAACAGCTGACTGGTGATATGAGCTCAGCTAGAGCCCCCGGGGAGCATCCAAGCCTGAAACAAGACCGTGGCCACAGAGCAGGGAGTGCAGACTTCTCAGAGCGCCCTGCTGCAAGCGGTAGGCCAGCGGTCCGGTCCCATCGACCCGAGCCTCAATATAAGGGCCGCCGATTTAACCTCGGAGCATAACTGCACGCGACAGAAGCAGTTGCTTAATAATAAAGGATAATAGCCGTCAGACTGACTTGAATAAACGGACAAGTTAATTTACCCTGTTGTTGACGACCTGTGAAAAGAGTATTACGTTTATTGACAGATTATGTCAAAGCATTCAATTTGAATCATTACGCAAAATGCTCGATAACAGAAGCCAACGTTTGTGATGATCTTTTATGGACTTTGTTATGTACTTTGTTATGTGACAGCCCTCCTCTCCAACAGAGAGGAGTGATAGGCCCTGGGTACTGTGGGGGGAGGTGGGGGGCAGACATACCGAATGGCGGAGAAGCGCTTGGACTTGGCGCGGTCCAGGAACTGCTTGTACTTTGCAATCTTCTCGTCCAGTTGCCGAATCACCTCCCTGGAACCCTTCTTGCCGCCGGCGCTGGTTGCCTCCTCCGTGGAGGTGCTGGGAGCCTGCCCCTGTCCGTCTGCGGCAACCGCCTCCCCTTCCTCCTTCTTCTTCTCCTCACCACCACCACCACTACCCCCCTCCTCCTCCTCCTCCTCCTCCTCCTCCTCCTCCTCCCCATCGCCCTCGGAGCCGGAGAACTGGTCGAGGTCGGCGAGGTCCACGGGCACCAGGTCCTCCTCGTTGAACTCCGGCGCCACGCTGATCTTGCCAAAGTTCTGCCGCACGCCCGCCAGGATCTTTTGGACCTGCTCCTTCTGCTTCTCCACGCGCCGCTCCTGCGCCTCCTGCTCCGCTGGCACGGCCTCCGCCGCCGCCGCCTCCTCCTCCTCCTGCTGCTGCTCCTCCTCCTCCCCTGCACCACCTCCGCAGCTGGCAGCGCACCCTTCTCGTTGCCCTGCAAGAGTCACGTCAAATTAGTGCTCCATGTAACAAGGTGCTCCATGTAAAAGTAACAGAGCTTTCACAAAGTGGATGGCATCGTTTGGCCCCGCCTCCCGTGTGCGGCCCTGGGGCCTGCGGTGGACACAAGTTTGGTTAACTTTATGCAAATGAGCACCTTCTGTGGTCAACGTTTAGCTATTTAATTGGACAATCGACATTCATTGAGTACCGGCACTCATTTTGAATTTAATATCCTGGTTTTAAAGTGACCAAAAGTTGCACATGGCAAGTTAGATGAGCTCTTGTATACCAGTTGCAAATTATTTATTGTTTTGCAAATCTGATATTTTTTGTAACTGTCAATGTTGGCTAGATGCATGGCTGGCTGTGGTTGCGCTCACACAGATACGTTGTGTACGTGAGTGGTATGTTTAGCTACAAACTTTGCAAAGCAGATGTAGTTGATATTGCTACCATGGTAACAATAAGGTCATCGGCAAGTTTTGGTGACAGTTTTTGCACTCAAATCGAAAGGTTATGAAGCAAGAGCTTTCCGTTGTCATGGCGAGGAATAAACCTCGTCTCTTTTACAACCATGCTCGTTAGTCACAGTATAAATCCCACGGGGTTGAGGTAAGTGTAGGCTATGGCTCTGTCGTCTCATTGTTCAGCAATTGTCGAGTTTTCCATCCCGGCAGTTAGTTTATCACGTTGATAACTCAGCCGTGCTTCCTGATGATAAATACGCTTTGACAGCTATGCTCTTTTATTTGTGTTTTGGTTATAAGTTGGGTCGCAGATTTTTAGAAGTGATTACATTTGAGCCAAACCGATTACAATCTCAGTTGATGCAGTTTGTTTGCCCGGTTCCATGACTGCGGCACGCGGCGTTTGTGTGCCAATGTTTCATATCTGGCAACCCAGGGTGCAGGGAACAGCGAAGCAGGCCAAAACAAAAACAGACGTTCTCGGCCCAGCATGGACATTTCAAAGGAGAGCGTACTGGCTGTAGCATTGTCGTGGCAGAAGCCAGTATTTCTACTTGGCATGTTTCCCTAATCTCCGATAACATGACATATGGTCATTTTATGATTCAGTTACATGTAGCACCTTTAAGCATCTGGGAAAGCGTCCCTATAAATAAAATGTACTAAATCTCTAGGAGGCAGCACACAGCGAACACACGCATGGGAAAGTTTGAAAGAGAAGAAAAATTGAATATTAAAAGTGTGAGCGTACACACACATTAGACAACATGACCAAAACACAGGCCTTCGCATCACCCAACACCTCTGTCGCCAACGGTCCTGATGAGCCCGTGATGAGGTCGTGATGACCTCATGTGCGCTCGCTCTACGAGAGCTCTCACCTCCGGGTCGCGATCGGCTCCTGGCGGTTTCACAAAGAACGGGATGCGTCCCCTCTGCCAATCGTTGAGCACCATTTTAGAGACCGTGGAGAGGTCTGGTTCTCCCCCCTAGAACACAACAACAGTTTGCTCAGACTCTGGCCGGGGGTTACTCGAGAGCTGCTGGTTGTTAACGAGCTAGTGGTTCAAGAAACCGCTTGTTAATGATCTACTGGTTATTAACAAGCTTGGGATTCCTAACGAGCCACTGATTCTTAACGAGCTGCTGGGAGGAAACCTCTCCCGGATGGGTCAGTGGGATGAGAACCTTGTGCAGCTTCCCGGTGCGGAACGCTAGTTTCTCCAGGAAGTCCTCTGCGGAGCTCCAGGTGGGAATGCGGTAGGTCTTCTGGATGTACTCGGGCTTGGCACGCTCCAGAACCGCCGCAATGTGCTCCTCTGGATGCTTGATCTTCTCCACCTGGACCTGGGGAGGACGGAGGAGATCACAGGCAGTTAAGCACATTAACTCAGAGGATAAGATCAAGCAGTTAATAAGGGTAACAACACATTCTCACTGCATGAGAGCTGAACAACATGGGCAATATAATATACAAATGGGAAATGCACACATAAATACACAAATATCCAAATACAGTAAGGCAATATAATATAACGTATGACCTAAGCCTATAAACTCTAAAGTGATTTGTTAAAGCTGATGAAAACAAGCATTATGGGTTATGAAGACGTACCACGCCCTTCAGGACGATATCCGACTCGCTGTCTTCTGACGGGTAGACTACGCCGGGGCAGTCAATGAGGAAGATACGCCGCATTAGAGTAATGTACTGCCACACCTGGCGGGGGAGGGAGAGACCAAAGCATCAGAGTAATGTACTGCCACACCTGGCGGGGGGGGGAGAGACCAAAGCATCAGAGTAATGTCACCTGGCGGGGGAGACCGTGTGGGGGGGGGGGGGTGAGTGACGGGGTGAGTGAGAGAGAGAGAGAACAGAGCATCAGAGTGAAATTCTGCCACACCTGGCGGTAGAGAGCACAGCGCATCAGGTGATCTGCGGGGTAGATAGCGCTCCACAGGGAACACACATTCAGCTAAAGCTAAGCTATGGCTAAACTCAGGCTAAGCTACGCCAAGATAAGTCGATGGTTCCGCTAAGCTACAGCTAATGTAAAGCAAAAGCATGGCCCAGATAAAGCCAAGATGCAGTACGTCCAAGTTACGGAGGTTCGGATGAAGCTAAGACAAAGCTACGGCTGAGCTCTTTAACGCCAACTCAAGTTTGGTAGCGGGTAAACAAGAACCCTCGTGTCACCGTGAAGACCAGCCAATCGGGGGCGGGGCCAAAACAGAGGACCGTTTTGACATTCGATCAAACAACAAATCGGTCGATTTGTCTCGCTCACCTCGTGGCAGGTTACCTCTCACCTCCATGTTTGGCTTAGTCAAGACGCCGTTTACATATCCAGTTCACACAACAACACGGCAACCAATGCCTTGTTTGGCTGTATCCAGCACACGCCAAAGACAGAGCCACGCTAACATGGGCCGGGTGCCCATCTAATACAGCACAACATCAAGACTAAATATATTACCGCCGTGTTGAGAGTTCACAATAAGGATAACCTGCCCCTCTCTCATGGTCTACATCTCTCCATCTTTTCTGTTCTCACTAGGGCTGGGTATCGAAATTCGGTACTTTTTTGGTACCGACCGAATCACTGCGGTACTACCGAGCACCGGCAGAGGTCAGAACATTCGGTGCCAAACTTTTTTTTTTTTCCCTCGTCTCTCATCCAATCATTATATTTGTTCTAAAATCTAACGTGACTGCTGGTTTAGGTGGCGGTATGCACCTTAAAGTTGTTTGCGATCCGCCAGTAAACCCAGAGAAGAAGAAGAAGAAGAAGAAGAAGTGACTGCTGGTTGGATGGAAAAAGAAACGCGTCCTTGTGTTACTACGTCACTACGCATGTAAACACTGAGCCATGTGGATGTCCGCATTTGCGGAGAGTCAAAAAATGTCAAAACCCCGGTCCAAGGTCTGGTTACATTTTGTAAAAGTAGGGACGTGCAAAATGTAATATTTGTGATCAGACCATAGCTGACGCGGGTGGCAACACTTCTAATTTAATGAAGCATTTAATCTCGCACATCATTAACCTGAGACAAGAGAGCTGCACTGTGTTTGACATGAAACAGCAAACACCGACTACTGACGTTACTACTAGCGGTAACAATAACGGGGAACAGACTGCTTCCTCAACATGGATAGAGTAAGTTAAAAATGTGGACATTTTAAATGTAAAATGCGTCAATCTGGTGCAATTTGAGAGCTTCTTTCTCTGTGTGTGAAAATGTTAGACATTTTCAAGTTAAAACTATAAGACATAATCTGGTGAACTTAGAGGGGGGTGGGATCATTAAAGCTCAGTTTTCATTCTGTTGTGGGCCGCCACAAATAAATCAATGTATGGGAAACACGGCCTAGTTTACAAATTGTCTCAGTGAAAAAGGAGCAATAAATATTTCATACTTGAAATTAATGACACTTGGACTCTTTCTATTTGGAAAAACTAATGTACAGTGCATCCGGAAAGTATTCACAGCGCGTCACTTTTTCCACATGTTGTTATGTTACAGCCTTATTCCAAAATTGAATAAATTCATTTTTTTCCTCAAAATTCTACACACAACACCCCATAATGACAACATGAAAAAAGTTTTTTTTAAATGTTTGCAAATTTATTAAAAATAAAAAACGAAGAAATCACATGTACATAAGTATTCACAGCCTTTGCCATGAAGCTCAAAATTGAGCTCAAGTGCATCCTGTTTCCACTGATCACCCTTGAGATGTTTCTACAGCTTAATTGGAATCCACCTGTGGTCAATTCAGTTGATTGGACATGATTTGGAAAGGCACACACCTGTCTATATAAGGCCCCACAGTTGACAGTGCATGTCAGAGCACAAACCAAGCATGAAGTCAAAGGAATTGTCTGTAGACCTCCGAGACAGGATTGTCTCGAGGCACAGATCTGGAGAAGGGTACAGAAAAATTTCTGCTGCTTTGAAGGTCCCAATGAGCACAGTGGCCTCCATCATCCGTAAATGGAAGAAGTTTGGAACCACCAGGACTCTTCCTAGAGCTGGCCGGCCATCTAAACTGAGCGATAGGGGGAGAAGGGCCTTAGTCAGGGAAGTGACCAAGAACCCGATGGTCACTCTGTCAGAGCTCCAGCGTTCCTCTGTGGAGAGAGGAGAACCTTCCAGAAGGACAACCATCTCTGCAGCAATCCACCAATCAGGCCTTTATGGTAGAGTGGCCAGACGGAAGCCACTCCTCAGTAAAAGGCACATGGCAGCCGGCCTGGAGTTTGCCAAAATGCACCTGAAGGACTCTCAGACCATGAGAAACAAAATTCTCTGGTCTGATGAGATAAGATTGAACTCTTTGGCCTGAATGCCAAGCGTCATGTCTGGAGGAAACCAGGCACCGCTCATTCACCAGGCCAATACCATCCTACAGTGAAGCATGGTGGTGGCAGCATCATGCTGTGGGGATGTTTTTTCAGCGGCAGGAACTGGGAGACTAGTCAGGATCGAGGGAAAGATGAATGCAGCAATGTACAGAGACATCCTGGATGAAAACCTGTTCCAGAGCGCTCTGGACCTCAGACTGGGGCGAAGGTTCACCTTTCAGCAGGACAACGACCCTAAGCACACAGCCAAGATAACAAAGGAGTGGCTTTCAGGACAACTCTGTGAATGTCCTTGAGTGGCCCAGCCAGAGCCCTGACTTGAATCCGATTGAACATCTCTGGAGAGATCTGAAAATGGCTGTGCACCGACGCTTCCCATCCAACCTGATGGAGCTTGAGAGGATCTGCAAAGAGGAATGGGCAAAACTGCCCAAAGATAGGTGCGCCAAGCTTGTGGCATCATATTCAAAAAGACTTGAGGCTGTAATTGCTGCCAAAGGTGCATCAACAAAGTATTGAGTAAACGATGTGAATACTTATGTACATGTGATTTCTTATTTTTTTATTTTTAATAAATTTGCAAACATTTAAAAAAAACTTTTTTCATGTTGTCATTATGGGGTGTTGTGTGTAGAATCTTGAGGAAAAAAATGAATTTATTCCATTTTGGAATAAGGCTGTAACATAACAAAATGTGGAAAAAGTGACGCGCTGTGAATACTTTCCGGATGCACTGTAAAAAGACTTGTATTACAGTAAAAACATGTTCCGGCAATTGCATTATGAAATGTGCTTTTATTTACACATAGGTATCGAAAAAAGTATCATTTTGGCACCGGTATCCAAACTCAGGTACCGATACCGGTATCGAAAAATTTGAAACGATACCCAGCCCTAGTTCTCAGTACAGATGTAGTATTGTGCTAGGGTAGGGCTTAGGGTCTGGCTGTATATAGATGTGGTATTGTGCTCGGGTAGGGGTCCGGGTCTGGCTGTATATAGATGTGGTATTGTGCTCGGGTAGGGGTCCGGGTCTGGCTGTATATAGATGTGGTATTGTGCTAGGGTAGGGGTCCGGGTCTGGCTGTATATAGATGTGGTATTGTGCTAGGGTAGGGGTCCGGGTCTGGCTGTATATAGATGTGGTATTGTGCTCGGGTAGGGGTCCGGGTCTGGCTGTATATAGATGTGGTATTGTGCTCGGGTAGGGGTCTGGCTGTATATAGATGTGGTATTGTGCTAGGGTAGGGGTTAGAGTGAGACCGTATACAGATGTGGTATTGGTACCTTGGTTTCTCCAGCGATGGGCGCTACGTTGCAGACCTTCTTGGACCTCAGGGTATTGATGACCGAGCTCTTTCCGACGTTGGGGTAGCCGATGAAGCCAACGCTGATCTGCTTCTTGTCCGTGTGGAGCTGTGGGGAGGAAGAGGAGATAAGAGCTCAGAAGACCTCGCTCCTCCTGCCACGGGTAATAAAACACCGGAGCTCCCCGCCTCCCAAACGTATCGGGCTTCGGAAGAACCAACACGTGCAGCAGGCCAGCATCGGACTGCCAGGGAGGAGCCCCGCATCACGGGGCCGGCGCGGTAAGCGGCCGAGACGGCTTGGATGCCGAGGACGGAAGAGCTGTCAGAACAACGGGTTCAAATATCAGATGCTGGGACGCGGTCGGCTCCACTTCTTAGCGGAGATCTCTCCCTGATTAACTGCAGCAGGTCGTTCCATTCTGCAGGCACAACTAGGAAACTAGGAACACACATCTGGGATTCCGTGTCCTGAGCAAACAGCTTTTATTACATTTGAACTTGTAAGGCTGATGGCCCTGTTCACATTTGGTATCAACATGCGGTCTGGGTGAGCGAATCACAAGTGGACGGCTCCAAGTATCTCAGCACACACACGGTGATGGGATCTGAAGCCTGTGCTCCATGGGCAAATGATCCAGAGCTGTCAAATGATACAAAACCTGATGTGAATATAATATGTTTTGTAATGAATTAATCGCATTTTAAATCGCTTCCACTAACCACCACCAATTGGCCAGCAATCAATTTAGCAATGGAGTTTGTTAATCTGTCACAAGTAGATTTATGGTCCTTTCACATCACCAATAAACATCACAAGCGAGACGAAAAAAAGAAATCTATAGTTCTATAAATAATTCAAATCCATGTGTTATTTTGACAACCCTAAGAGGAACACATGCACCATTTCAGTTGAGTACACGGTCCTTCGATACGGCCCAGGACATATTTGCGTCCACACTGCTAAAAGAATATGGCCATAATGTATCCCAGGCCACCTCCGCATGTGGTCCGGAGCGGTCGGATCTCAATGTGTCCTGAGTGCGTTCACACCTGTATTCAGAGCAGTCCACTTGTGATCGGGTCACCCAGTCCACAGACTCATACCAAATGTGAACGGGGTCCAAGTGATTTTGGCTTCCGGGTTTTCAGAGATACAGTATATGCGCAAGTCATGTTTTGGGATTAAATATAGTTTTGTTTACTTAAACTTCCACCAAAGAGCAGATATTGCGAAGGGCCTAAAAACCTTTTGCTGCTTAAATTTTTTGGAGGCATTTAAAGAAACGGGACTGCCTCTGCCTGCCACCATCGCCAAGAGCTGCCCCCCGTGCACAGGGAGAGAGAGAGAGAGAGAGAGAGAGACGGCGTGTTGTGGTTTGCCCGCGGTGGAGGGCGGTGCACTCACCTTGCCGAACTGACGGAGCAGCTGGATAAGGGAGCCCTTGCCGAAGGAGTTGGTAAGGCTGGCATGGAAGGCCAGGGTGGGGTAGTTCTGGGAGAGGGTGGCCACCCACCGTTTCTATAGCAACAACAACAACAACAACGTTCACCGTCATGCATACACAGCACTGTTCTTACTCAATTATAGGCTTCGTAGGGCTTAGTAAAATGCATGTGATAGGCATAGACCAGAAAATGCAATTCCGCCAGAAATGAGGTGTAAAATGAGCGCAAACATATGTTAAATAAAGCTTTGTATTTTAAGACTTGTATAACTGTTGAATAGGTGAACTCAAGTGAAAATATCTGAGTTCAAAAGTTGATGGTGTACATAAGCGTTGAAGAAAATGAGTTTGGGGTGAGTAACGCTGGGACCACTTCACCCAGGGAGGAGACACAGATGCAGCAAACGGCTCCAGTTGTTTATATAAAGCGTTGGCGTCGATACAGATGAATCTTTGGCACAATGCTCGAATATATGCATGAGTAATGAACAAAAAAAAACTAATGAATGGGGAATGAACGGTACGACAGGCTAAGAATGCATACAAAAAATTATTACCAGATTTAGAAATACGTAACAGACCACGCCATAAGTGCTATATAAATATGAATGAGGTGGCCAACAACAACATGTGGCAAACAACAAATATGCGTGCCCTTTAACGTCATTTTTATTTATTGAAATGTAATTGAATTTTTTTTAATATTCAATGTGCACAAAGATGGCACCGAGCTCATAATCCCTCTGGGTTTTTGGACCTGGCTGCATGTCTGCAACTAAACTAATCTAGTTAGTCTGTGTTTCCAACTGCCATAGACCGAACAAATTACAAATGATAAATCTTTCTTATATGGGCATTTCCTTGCCAATGGCAACCTTAGCATGAGAAAAAGAAACATGTTTCAAAACAAAATCACTTCTATATTTTGGTTCTATATTTTGTCAAAATCTGGCCAGCATATTGACAAAATCAGTTTTCCCCTTCACTGCAATTCAGGGTCCTTAGCCAGAACTATTTATTTTCAATGAATTTCACTGCATAGGTGTGGTATGGCAAGGTATAGGCATGTTTTTTCTCGCCAAACACATGTCCACCAGTGTTTCTGATGAACACGAGAGGTTGGTGAAGCAGTACTACATACATCAATTGTGTAATTTTCGATTTTACTTCAGAACGTAACACCTTGTAAAACGGATGCGCTTTTACAGTCTTACCGTAGTGTAGATGTTAACAAGCAAGCAAGCGATTGTTTTAGGTCGATCATGAATTGCGGATGATCTGATGGGAATAAGATTATCACCTGCGACTTCACCTTGAGTGTCTCTGAACCCGGTGATAATAACTTGTGTAAGGATCTATACTGACGTGTTTACAATTATTTCCAGGAGATTTAGCACACGCTGCGCGGCTGTGGTGGGACATGCTTTTGGAAAACGCAAACGTCCGAGGGTTCCAATGGTGGAGCACGTTTGGTTGACATCGCAGAAGAGCAGGGTCTCGAGAGGCGACCTACCGTGACCCAGGTGGGGATGAGGTCACACTTGTTGAGGACAAAGATGAGGTGCTTCCAGGGCTTCTCCTTCTTCATGTACGTCTCGATGCTCTGGGAGCGCGTGCCCATCGGGTCGCGGGCGTCCAGGACTTGGATCACCACGTCCGACGAGTCGATCACCTGGGAACAGAGACCACATGACCAGTCAATCACTTAGCGATAAGATCGCATGACCAGTGCATCACCTAGTAATATAGCAAATAACAAGTCAATCACCCTTAGAGATAAAAAGAAAAAACAAAACTTAATGTGTAATATACACGCAGACCGAAATGTGATGTAGCCGTGTGTCTAATACAGCCGTAGTAATATATGATGTGTAGTATTTGAGGGTACCTTGTACAGTTCTCCCCAGATCCTCTTGGACTGACCCTTCTTGAAGATCTCCTCACGCACTTCCACCCTGGAGAGGGAGACAAGCTACATCATTATACTCATCACAGTCTTCATCTTCACAATCATCATTGTCGTGACTGAGATGCTCAATGTGTGTGTGATGATGCAGACACGTTGAGCGACCACAAAGGGCGGGAAAACGTTGTGCACAGTGAACATGACAGCCGGAACAGCCGGAACGCCGATCCGTACCGGACGCCGTCGTCCTCGGTGACAAGGTCCCGGTCCTTGCCGGCATTATAGGAGAGGGCGGAGGCCTCGGCCCGTACCACCAGGTCCTTCATGTCCTCCACCAGCAGGCTGGGTCTCTTCCTCTGGGCGCGGGGTCCGAACGTGGTCTCGAACCCCTCCGTGTCCAGGATGTGCACCTTGGAGTTCTGCAGGAGGGGAAGAGGAGGCACGGTGGGTGAGAGCAGAAGAATAGCATTGGACGTGAGCTGGGGTGGGGAGGTATAAAGAGTTAGGTTTTCTGCTAAGGCACGGAAAATGTATGTTTCCATGCTAATAAAGCACTCTGAATTTGATAGTGGGACGCGCAAGTGTCTTGTCTGAAATGCATTGAAAGGAGGCTCAGACTCGGTCAAAGGTCAGATATGATATTGAGATCCATCCATCTTTGCTTAATCCGAATGAGACACTAGTTACCTCATTACATTAGTCATGTCCTCATTTCTGATTTTTCTGATGTTGACAAAAATATGTCCCCCGCCCCCTCCCATTCTACAGAATAAAAAAAAACATTTCCAGTCATCTGTGCATTTATACTTTCCTCCCTTTGCTTTGAACCAACATCTTGTTTGAGGAAAGCTTACTTCACCCTCAGTAAAGCAGCGGGGATCGAACTGTGGGAGAACCATAAAGACGCCACATCAACTCTGACTGCTGCGGCTAAGGCATGAACCCGGCCAACTCAACCGCTTCGCGCTGGAGTCACGGCACTCGTGTTTAAAGCGCCACTGGCCGTGCACTGCAGCATGAATTGCTCTATAAATACGTTTGATTTGATCTTCAAACCCACCGTCCTCTGCATTCACTGTCCCGCAAAACGTCAACCAAACTCATGCGAGCCGAAGGCTTGGTTTTAAAGCGATCTTCACTGATTTATTGATTAAAGCCCGTGAGTGATTTATTTATTGAAAGGGATTTTTTGATCGAAGGTGTTAATAACACGAGCCCAGCTGCGAGCACCCATTGACCCACAGTCAACACAGCCGGGGTTCTGAAGAGTTCGGAAAAAACGAATAAAGCACCGTGCCTGACCATCCATTAGGCTGGGCGATGGATTCATTTTCAGGCGCTTTAAATCGGTTTTCAATAAATCTCCTGAGCATATGAGAGTGATTACCGAGAGAATACCGCAAGGGAAGTTGGAGGATCGGTCTGGAATCCTCTGGAGGAGTTTCATAGTTGGCACAGGGGCAGATCCCTCACCAGAGTTCACGGTGGGCCACATCCCACCAAACACCAACAACAACAAGACGACGTCTCTCTGGATCTCGGCCCCCCTCTCTGAGTCTCATGCCTCCCCTCTCACACACCCTCCATCTGTATCCATCCATCCCCCCTGCCTCCATCTCTGACCCTGCACTCTCCCCCACTTCCCCTCTCAAGCTCACCCCCCCTCCAACCCCATCTCCCTTCCTTGTGGCCTAGACCAAAACAAAATAATCAGAGAACAATGTGAGTGGCAAAAACCCATCCTGAATGACAATCCACATTTGTAAGTCATAGCCAAGCCGAAATTACACAAAACCTGGGCATGGTTGTGGTCATGCTACAATACGATAATAAAAATATTATTAATACAGAGAACGTAATGGCAATGGAGAGAAATAGAAGACATCTGCCCAACATTAACATTTTGTTTTTGTTTCTGAATGTTTTGTTTTCATTGCTGAAAAATAAATAATAAATAAGAGAAAGGAGTTTGGAGACTTTGGGCAAGGTACCTGGGTGACATTAACTGGAGCCAGGAGGGTCCTGTGTGGCTGTGACTCCCGGCCAAACTGAGTTTGATCCCCGATCACACTCACACTACTTGTAGACAGGTAGACTCGTAATGACTATGACCGACTAGATTGCCGACGGTCTACCAGTATGATACATATGCTGTGGCGTGGGGTGGGGCTACTCACGTGGGCCTTGATGCGGTCGTGGAGGAGGGACATGGGCAGCTTGCTCCTCTTCATCACCACCCTGTATGGATCCTTCTGGATGGCACCCATCTCCTCCTGGAACTTCTGCAGGGAGGACTGCTTGATCACCCTGGTGTTGGCTGGTGAGACACAGGCGCACGCGCACGGGGGGGGTTCTCGTTAAACAGGCTTTAGCAAAGTGGGCCACCCGGAAGCACGTAGCAACGGTTTGATTCACACCTTTCAAACCACTCTCGCCCTTACATATACAAGAGGTATAGTACATTCAGTCAGAACGTGGAAAGAGGACACTGACTATGACACATCAAACAACTGACTATATTTGGACCAAATGGAGTGGCAGATAGCTGCTGTGTCCATTTCACGTTTGAGTAAACTTTAGTAAGTATTCCGGCTTAAGAAGCAAACCCATTGTCTAACCAATACATATATATATATATATATATATAACAATAACGTTCAACTGTCAGCCGGGTCCACAGGAGGGATCATCATGCAGACTCACTGAACCACTTGATGTTGGGTTCCACCCTGGCCACAGTTCCTGGCGCCACCGTGGACTGGAAGGATAAGGGTCGGATCACCTTCCCTCTGTTATCACTGGAAATGTACACACAACACAGTTACACAACGACCTGTGGTTGTTCTGGTAAATAACCGTGCATGCACCCAAGTTGACTGAAGGAGTACAAGTGGCATTACCATCTCTGCTTCTGCCTGTACATGTTCAACCGCTTGATAGTGGAGCGGTCCCTCAGGTTGGTCGCCCCGGTGGCCTTCGGCCGATCTGTGAATGTGAAAGTCACATATTTGTTTCCAAATATATTCGATACGTGGTTCGGTTCCCCAATCACTGTCACTCTCCCGGGCAGTCAGAGCAGCCCAGGTTAGATAAGATATGATGAGATAGAACATTATTGAGCCCGAAAGGAAATTCTTGTGCCAGGTTGCATAGCAATAGAATAAAACAATAGAGGAATAAACAGAATAAATATAAGACATTTACAGTAAGTCTGGAGAAGTATAGAAATATAGGTAAGATAAGATATTCAGTGAGCAAAAACAATTTGGTTTTGTAATAAAAGGGTAATAATACCAATAATGGTAAGAGTAGTATTGCACATGATATAAAGAATATCAAGAATATTGCACATAATGATTAAAGGTAATGCAGCATGGTCATATTACAAGGATAATATTGAGACGAAGTATTCCACATGACATTAAGAATATTGCCCATGAATCATGGGCAATATTCTTAATGTCATGTGGAATACTTCGTCTCAATATTATCCATGTTGATGGTGAGAGGAGGTGAGAGGTGGCATCGCAAGGTGAGCAGTAGCAAGTTAGCGACAACACAGCAAACGAAACGAAAGACCACGAAACGATCTAACGCAGTCTCTGCGTGACGTATGCGTTGCTTTAGATGACAACAACGACCCCGAACACAGCACAGGTTACACTTCACCAAGTGAGCGTGTGTTAGCGTTAGCATTAGCATTAGTTAGCTGTAAACAAGCCGCGGAGGAGTCGCCGCTCACCGGGGTTGGAGCTGGACGAGGACTTGTTTATGGTGCTCTTCCCCTTGAACTGTGGCTTCACCATGGTGCCGGCGTGCTCGGTACAGCCTCTGCTGCCGGATAATTAGAAATAAAAAGGCCGCGGCTCGCAGTCCTGAATGTCAAGCGAGTGTGTTTGTGTGTGTGTGTGGACAGCAGCACCCCGCACAGTGCACACGTGTTGCTAGAGGGTGCTGCGCTCGCCGGAAACACGTCATCAGCAGAGCGACAGCGACACCAGCCAATCAGAACGTGTGTTACATCTGACCATCTGAGTGTCTGTGAGACATACTTGTTGTGTTATTGTGTTCATAATGTTTCCTGAAAGCCAAATAAATATATATGTAGCTCATATATAATCTGATGTAAGGGAATTTGCTAAACTACTGTTTTCTCTGGAGAACAATAAATAATACACAGAGGCATTCGACTTTATTGTTCTAAGAAAAATGTGGACTTTTTGTTTTCCTCCTGGGTTATGTCTCTGCTCATCTGGACTTGATCTGAAACATCACAACACATTCTCTAAAGACACTCTCATTAAATCTAATAAACAGACACTAAATAATGAGATGATTGAGATTGAGATTGATAAAACATTTTCTCATGTCTTAAGTAGCCTATGAATAGAGTAGAATAGAATAAAACTTTATTAATCCCGAAGGAAATTCTTGTGCCTCGTTACATAGCGATGCCGTACAATAAAACAATGTGGAAAACAACAAAATAATAAAAACTAGAAAATGCAATTTCCGCAGAAATTGCGGTGTGAATGCTGTGTGTTGCTATTTTTAGCCCCTGGAACGCTTCTGTTGCAGCAGGGGTCCAAGAGTTGAAGAGCTTGAAGGTGGGTGAAAATGAAGACCGCTTGAAACAAAGTGTCATATCTTGCATATTTTAAATGGGATTTGAATGTGTATTACTAGCTATAATGTATGAAAGATGTAGAACAGTTATACGTTTGAATGAGGTTTGTAGCTGAAAGTATGAATGAGTAACGAAGAGTTGAAAAGCTTGAAGGTGGCTAAAAAAACTGACTTTTTGGTGGGGACTCCTGTCACTCCGAGGCTCATAAATCCATAAATTACGTATGTGGAGTTAAGATTGTGGGCGGGATGGCAGTTTTAAAAATAAAAATAAAAATAAATAAAAAAAAGTGCGTCTGCTCTACACTCTAACGGTGACGTCACCTGCTCTGACCAGCGCAATACACACCCATGTTAAAGTGTCTGAGGAGCTGAAAAATCAATTAAGTTTGAACTGTGATTGTATAAAAAGTATGAATGTGATATTGAAATCATGTGTGAATTCATCCAAGTGTCCTGAACGTTTTAATGTTTGAATGGAGTTTCTACCTGAATGTATGAAAGAATGGGAAGAGGTTGAATATGAAATTTTGAACATTCTCCCCCATTCATTTCAATAGGGAAAAATTGCTGGAAAATGTTGAATATTTCGGAAAGTATGAAGGGTATCAATAAGAAAAGTCATAGCAATCAATTCCTAATTGAGCTGAATCTTTTAAACTTTGAACGGAGTTTCTACGTTGAAAACTGTGGGAGGAGATAGCCGGCAAAAAAACAGGGTGGAATAATAAAATAATTTTGGCGAATAACATATGTTGTGAATGCTTTCAGCATTCACACCAATAAATATTATTTTGGCAAATAACATATGTTATGAATGCTTTCAGCATTAACACCAATAAACTAACGGAGTTACACATTTACAGTTAAAATATACAAATATGTAGGCAAAGATAAGATATGTGGCCAAGGTATTCAAGATGTAAACACTTTATGGTGCTTTATGGATTCAAATGTAATGGCATTATATGCACTGGCTACTAGAAAGATATGACATGAGATATAATAACTTTTTACATTGTAATTTAACAATATACATTTTTTTAAGGTAGCCAATCATTTGACACTCGCCCCGAGAAGGTCAATATTCTTATTGTATTACCCTTATTACGAATTCACAAATGTGCAAAGACCATGCTTTAGTTAGACAAGGTAATCTGTGAATGTGAAAGTCACATATTTGTTTCCAAATATATTCGATACGTGGTTCGGTTCCCCAATCACTGTCACTCTCCCGGGCAGTCAGAGCAGCCCAGGTTAGATAAGATATGATGAGATAGAACATTATTGAGCCCGAAGGAAATTCTTGTGCCAGGTTGCATAGCAATAGAATAAAACAATAGAGGAATAAACAGAATAAAAATAATATAAGACATTTACAGTAAGTCTAGAGAAGTATAGAAATATAGGTAAGATAAGATATTCAGTGAGCAAAAACAATTTGGTAATAATTGAACTGTAATAAAAGGGTAATAATACAAATAATGGTAAGAGGTATTATTGCACATGATATAAAGAATATTAAGAATATTGCACATAATGATGAAAGGTAATGCAGCATGGTCATATTACAAGGATAATATTGAGAAGAAGTATTCCACATGACATTAAGAATATTGCCCATGATTCATGGCCAATATTCTTAATGTCATGTGGAATACTTCGTCTCAATATTATCCATGTTGATGGTGAGAGGAGATGAGAGGTGGCATCGCAAGGTAAGCAGTAGCAAGTTAGCAACAACACAGCAAACGAAACGAGATAAAAAAAAATGTATATTGTTAAATTACAATGTAAAAAGTTATTATATCTCATGTCATATCTTTCTAGTAGCCAGTGCATATAATGCCATTACATTTGAATCCATAAAGCACCATAAAGTGTTTACATCTTGAATACCTTGGCCACATATCTTATCTTATTATGAATTCACAAATGTGCAAGGACCATGCTTTAGTTAGACAAGGTAATAGGTTGTCAAAACTATTATCATACATAATATTGATAATAGAATTGATCTGTAGGCTGTAGTATGTCACAGTCGAGAGAAGCGCTTTCTGTCCACTCAGGCAGAAAGCGTTTGCTCACAAATAAAAGAGGCATAATAGAAGTTATTTTTCAACTTTGTGTTATGTTTTCTATTACAGGGAGAGGTGTTCAAATAATGCATGCCATTGTTTTCCATCACCATTTTTGGCGTCACACAGGGCAAAGGCGAAAATCAAATCAAAAAATCAATCTGATTGATGAGACGAGCTCTGGCCAGGGCTGCTCTCTCTTCCAAACACTCGATAAGTTATATTTAGCTAATGTAATAAATAACAATAGTAACAGTAATAGTAATAGTAAATAACACTGCTTCACTAGGCCATAAAGTATCTGTGATAAATGTAAAAAAAAGTCTGACTATAAAAGGTTCTGGAACAGAAAAAAAGAACTTGAACAAAAACATTGTCCAACTGAACTTCAAATCGTAATAATTCGTATTGATAAATCTCTTCACTGTGTGCGCTGTCCGAGCGAAGCCGTGCCGTGGCAGCTTTTAGAAACATTTAATTAGTGTGGAAAATGTAAATGAGTTATCTTTGCATATGCTCCGAGACGGATCCCAGATGCAGAAAGTTCAATTGGGTAACTGTTGGCTGAAAAGGGCCGGTAACGGAAACCTGCCGGTATACCAGCGGACAGAGAGGGCTCAGCGCTGACGGATGCTACGCTTCGAAATACGTTGGGTTTGTGTGCGTGTGTGTGTGTGTGTGTGTTGTGCATGTATGCGTGCGTGTGTGTGTGTGTGTGTGTGTGTGTTGTGCGTGTATGTGTGTTGTACATGTGTGTGTGTGTGTGGGTGTGTGTGTGTGTGTGTGTATATAATATTTCAGCCTGGCTCATTAGAAGGGTGTCTGCTTAGAGTCAGAGCCGGAGCACCAGTCTGACTAAACAAAACGAGACAGATTACCGACTTGGACTCTCTCTCTCTCTCTCTCTCTCTCTCTCTCTCTCTCTCTGTATGTGTGTATGTGTGTGTGTGTGTGTGTGTGTTTGTGCATGTGCGCCTCTCGTCTCCCCAGAGTGAGCACTGCCACTGAAACAGAGCATACTGCCATTTCATTGGCCTTGAGAGCGTGCGAGAGAGAGAGAGAGAGAGAGAGAGAGAGAGAGAGAGAGAGAGAGAAAGAAAGTGGATCCAGGAGGACACGCAACATTGGCTCAATCAACAGAAACTGAAGTAAGCAAACAACGTGCGATATATATATATATATATATATATCATACATCAGCCTATGCACCAATCACATGACACATTTACAGGCTCCAGTCTTCACCTACCTCTGCATCTGCATCACACAGCAGCAGCAGCAGCAGCAGCAGCAGCAGCAGCAGCAGCGCTCTGATTACGCAACGGACGGGGTCAAAGCGACCCGCTAGGCCAGGCTGCACCTGCCTCCCGATAACCCGCCGCAGCACACAGTTAGTCGGCGAGTTCGTTCTCCCTCGCCTAAAATGCCCAGCGGGGATCGGACACACCGAGTGAACCTTCCCGCAAGAGACCGGACAGAGACGGAGGATGACACATGCATCGCGCTCTATGAATCAGCAAAACAAATGAAAAGAACATTCTGGAAGTTGGAAGCGGTGGACTGTTTTAAATAGCATATGTATTACTAATGTGTTGTGTCTTCTGCTTATTTTCAACCCCGTTCCACTTAGCAGGGCTCCAGGCATGCCAGAGCTCTGTCTCCACACCATATTACTCTCCTCCTATTGACATAATCTGTTGGCACTGCTCCTCCCCCTGTCCGCTAATAAATAGTGTTTATGAAGGTTCATCTTTGGCGTGCAAACCTCCGTTGGGGATAAGATTAGTAATGGCGACTCCAAGGTGAAGAGTTGCAAGCTGCAATCGAGGAAATGTGGGTTCCCAGAGAATACGAGGGGAGGGGCGGGGGGAGCGATGCGACTTGAAACGTGGCCAGCGTTGTTCAGCAGGCCTGTGGACCTGCACTTATATAAACGTTGTGATGTGGCTGAGAAATACTCTATCTATATGTGTGTGTGTTTGGTGCATTTAGTGCGTTTACATTTTTTCTCGAGTAATACTTTCACACACTGCAGTGAACTTCCTTAGGAAATATTTGTTCCAAGAACAGAAATGACCCGAGACTCTTTTACAAGGTCATTTTTGTACCGTGGTCTCTTCGTGTGAAGACCAACAAGCCATAATTGACCTGCCTTCTCTTTTAAATAACAAGTAAGCCATTAGCACTCATTAAAATCGTAGCCACACACACCTTCTTTATCCATGCCATTACTATGGACTTAACTTAATTATGTTTCTGCCGGCTGACGCACAATTAAATGTTTCTTGGTGTTTTTATGATCAGGAAAGCTTTTACAAGAACATGCAACGGGCTTTCCTGGAAGTGGGAGAAGTGTTGAGTGGCGGATTAGATAGCGATCACCAGAGCCATCTGGTTGCCATCGAGGAAAACATGAGCTAATGATGTCTAATTGAACCCATTCAGAAGACCTTTCAAATACTGTTTCAAATACATGGCTTTATTTGTTTTTATTTTTATGCACTTTGCAGGGTTTGTGATGGTGCTGAGGTCGGCCTTTGTTTGAACAAAACAAATGGTGAGAAACAAATTGTATATTGTTCCCGTTGCTCTCTGAGCGACGCTGAGCAGGGCCGGTGGTGACTGACGTGGACTGGGACCGGCGCTGCGGTGGTGAAAGTGCCTCGACGGTACCTCCTGACGGTGGAAAGAGAGAGCAAGAGCCGACCACACGTCTCACGGCAACGTTCCTCCAGCTCCGCGAGACCGTCTTCCCGCCCGACATAGCACCGCTTGACAACACCCCACAAAACCCAGGCACGCACACTGCCCTTCGGATTCCAAACAAATAATGAAATAACAGAAATATCGTCCTGATAAGAGCCATACGCGGGTGCCAAGTGAAATACCAAAGCGCCTCCATGCCCCACCAGCCCCCGAGTGCCCTGGGAAGGGCAGGAATTAGTTCAAAGAGGCTGTCAAGATTCCAGTGCGTCTAAAGTCGGTCCAAAACAAGCGTGCTCCTGGAGATCATCTGGCCAATGAGGAGCGATCCTCAGTGGGGGGTGGGGGGGCTTGCCTCTCCTTGCTCCGCCGACATCTGGTCCACAGCACTGGCACGGACCGCTGTTCGTGCAAACGCCGCCTGGACCATCGCCGGGCATCAGAGACAGAGTCTGCAGTGCACAGCGGGGTTGGCTTCAGGTCCGTGATGTAAACAACCCCCCCCCCCCCCTCCTCCCCCTCCCATCCCCCCCGGACAGGGAGGTCAGAAATAACATGGCTTTGCGGTCCGGGTGCCACAGGGCGGCGGCCTCTCCTGCCAACTCACCGGGAGCTGCGACCCAACTCCTTTCATTCCGTGACGACTTGTCTCCAGAGTTTATCTGCTGCCCTTTCAGCCTCGGTAGGTCCAACAGGAAGGTCTGGCTGATCCCAGCTCTGTATCGTTCAGGGGCGGGGGCGGAGGCGGGTGGGGGGCATGCTGAGGTCATGCCGTGATGTGTATGTGGAGCTACTGTTCCCCTGCAGTGATTACAGGGAGTGATCCATCCAAGAGGCCCTAGAGGAAGCGGATCAAGGCGAGGGGGGGGGGAGGGGGGGGGGGGGGGTGTAGGCAGGACCACCCAGACCCCCCTCCCCCTCCTGTAACAAACTGCCGTGAAGCTCGTGAGAAAACGTTCAACAAGCGCTAGGCTGAGCGTTCTCCTGCTGATGATCGCCATGGGAACGCAGGGCGGCTCACGCACAACTATTCCTGTTTCGGCGGTTTCTCTCGACGATGTTGACATCTTACCGTTTGTGGTGGAAGCGGACCAGACACACATCATCAACCTATGTCTGATGGAGAGGAGGTCTGTTTCCTGTGGATTCTTATGGGGAACGCATAAGACGGATATGCGGATGTAGGGCTTTATTTTATTTTTTATTTTCAAACATCATCGCTCTAACGCTTAGCCAGTGGAAGACATGACTGGTGATCTGGGACCCTTGGATCTGTAGGCGGAGCCAGAAGGTGAAAAGGCACCTTGACCCCAGACACGGAACCCTCTCTCCTCTATGCAACATATACACACTTACACACACACACCCATCTCCAGAACACACACACTCCTCTGCAACACACACACACACACACACACACACACACACACACACACACACACACACACACACACACACACACAGTCTGCCTCTCTCTTTGCATCCTCCATCTATAATATACTCTAATACGCTTGTCTACCTAATTCACTCAAGTTCACCCACAAAACACATAGGATGAGGTTTAGTTAGATCTCCCCTGACATGTGGGGCAAACTGGGCCAGGGCCTGACAGACCCATTCACAGACGCTGGCCCGGGCCCTAACCTGGCATCCGCAGTGGAACTGGTAGACAGAGACTCCAGGGTGGGCATCCGAGCTCCAGGTTGTGGGTGGGGGTTGTCAAACAAGTAGATCCCTTGTTCTTCAGTTCCAGGAAGATCTTCCTGAGACATTCTGCCGTGACACCCAAGTTCCCCATCTGGGATTTATTGCGCACATGTTATCTCATCTTATGTTAAAGAGTGAATACATTGGTTCAGGCCGCTGCCACGGCAGGACTGCAAAGCATCCTGCATTAAATTCTGCAGATAACAGTTACCAGTTACGGTTTAATGTCATTTATCAGATGCTTTCATCCAAAGCCACAGCAAATCCAGATACAGGTCTCTCAGGATTATGGGGTTCCTACATCTTGCTCTAGGGTGCCTACAAGTTTGACTAGACACAGGGGATCAAACCCAGTACTTTTAAGCTGGGAGTCTTAAAATACCCTTCCAACTGGACTCCACTATCGTGCCCCCTCATAGTGAACTAGGGTTCATCTTCCTTGCTTGTCTAAGGTTGTAGTGTGTCCGCAGGTGGGAGATATAATGCACTGTAACTGTGTGTGGTAGTGTGTGTGTAGTGTAGTGTGTAACACACAACATGTGTGTGTGTTACACGCTGTGGTGTCTTTATTACATCACTCAAGGCACAACGAGGGCCCTGAGTGATGCCGTGATGATATTTTTGTATTCATGATAATCAAAAGTCGAATTTCAGAACGGATGGACAAACGAAAATGGGAAGTGATGTTGGAGCGTTGGGTTTTCTGAATTCCTCCCGACTCTCCAGCCCAGCGTTGTGGCTTGGCAAGCCTCGCTGGCCCGCTTTATTCCCTGCGACAAACATGTCCGAGTACACACACACACACACACAGTGTCTCGGAGGCCGGGGGAAGCAGGGTGGGCTGGTGGAAATGATCGAGTTCATCTCTCAAGACCAAGGGTCCCCAGTGGCCAAAAGTATGTCTCCGCATACAAAGAAACTAATATTGCGTGCACGGACAAAGTATTTTCTACACACAAGGCTGCAGGCGGGGTATACGTTTACACAATGTGAAAGGTCTAATTGAGTCTAATTGAGTTAGCTGTATCATGGCCCATATCCGGCAGTTGACACCATGGATCCAAGATTAAACATGGTTTTACCTGAGCAGCAGTTCACGTTTGCACCAAGTCCAAACTCAAATTGAACTGACAGTCAAAGCCTGATGGTAAACAGCAATGTGCCTGTGAGATGTCATAACTCAGCTTTTATTCTGGGTTTGTTTAGATCTTCCCTGAGCCTAGCGATGTTCCCCCCAATGCCCCCACCCCCAACCCCCAGACGGTCGTCCGCGGTAGACGCATTCGAAAGACGACACCAAGCAGTCCGAGGCCAGTTCACGGAGAGGCCGCGAGGAGTTGAGGAGTCGAGATATGTGACACGGATGTATCCTGGAAACAACTGTTGAATCAAACACCGTTTCGCGAGACCCCAGACCTACTGGTGCTGTTTGTGTCGGCTTGCATCCAGTAGACTGGAGTCGGAAGGAACATCGGGCGGGCTACGTGTGCCTTTGAACCGCCGCCGTTAGTCGGCATCGGAAACAGCGGCAGCGGCATTATTCTCCGTCTGCAGCGGCGTCGCCGGGATGCGCCGTGGTGGCGGAGGTGTCTTGATAAGGTCCCTCACAACGCTGCGCACAAGCAACACAGTGTCTCTAAGTGCCGACGTGTTGCCTTTAAAGGAGAGGAGGGCTGTTCCGTGTGAAAGGGCATCGCTGTATATTTCCACTCCACCTCTCCAGACACCTAACCTGCCACGACCTTATGACAGAGAAGAAAAAAGAGTTTAACGCCGCCTTGGACGTCGCCCTGAGACATGTTTACCCAAGCGCTGCCATGGAGCCGTTGAGCAAGATGCTGTTGTTCTGCAGCGTTTAATGACCCTAGGAAAAGCCGGTCGTAAACCAGGGAACATCATTCGATCATTACGTGTGTGTGTGCGTGTGTCTTTTGAGGAAGGTGTTTCCTGCCTCTCTTCCTCATCGATGTGCTCCTTCTTCCAGCTGATTAAACAACAAGATTTACAGCAGAGTCCCGTCCTTTCTCCTCAAGTGCACCTTAAGAACACTTTGACCTCCTGCTCCTCTCCCTTCCTCGTCCGACCAGATGTGTCGGACGTTGGGGCGGAGAGCATCGACTGCTTTGTGAGCCGGCAGGGCTTACAAAGCAAGAAGGCCAAACGCTGTGCGTCGTACAACATATAGCCGCACCGGCCCGCGCTGTTTCAATACAGCGTGTCTGATGCAAGTGTCGACTTAACGCAAGAAAATGAATGTCAAGACAGCATGAAACCTCATTCTCTTGTTCTCTTCTTGGGCCGGAGAGTGAGGGATGCAGGGGGGAATGGTGGGGGGGGGGGGGTGAAGTTGTTGAAGTGTTGAGGTAATGCTGACTGCAGAAAGACAACCCAGAGAAGGCCTCATACCAGACAGCTCTCTGGACCCACCGGGAATCCAGAAAATATGCAGGATGAACAAAAGCAGGGCTCTAAATTAAATTTACGCTCGCCACAATGGAATTCAGCTCACTCTGTGGAGGGTTGGTGGAGAAGTGGATGTTACCGAGACGCACATAATAGGACAGCAGCCCCAAAGGCTCTGCACCTCCGATGACTATTCACTATTTAATTCCTTTTATTCAAAGTGACTCACAGTCAATTCAGTGGTTACGTGTTCTTAAGGAGCAGGGGCATGGGGTTTCTCAAAGTTGCCCACAGGTAGACAGTGGATGTGGGAATCAAACCCCAGCACCTTTAAGATGAATGTCTGACACTTAAACCATAGCTACCATAACCACACTCAACCCACAGAGTAGAGTGCAGACCTGGAATGGAATAACTTCAGACTTGTTGTCTTGGCATTCTTTGGCGGGGCTTACATTATATTCTGTCCACATACACAAAATAAATCCTCAATGATTTACACATGGAGAGCCTCTGCATCCGGGTTATAAAGAGCTGGATCCGAGACATGAGAACAGCAGCAGGAGGATTTGCGGGCTTTTCACATCACTTCACACTGGGCTTGGATTTATACTTGCCTTGGTCCACTCTAGGAAGCCTGAGACACATTGGGTAAGCTGTGATTCTCTGATTCAGGCCCAGATGCAGCCTGCCGGGTACTTTAATGGCCACGGGAAGGGGTCAAAACCGCCAGAACCACCCGCTCCCACATGAAACCAGTTCTCAAGCTGGGCCTGGGTCCATGAGAAACCCACACCGGGACTGTGACTGTGGATTGCTCTGATCGACAGAGCGCTACTGTGGTGTTGGATGAGAATACACTCACAGTGTATGTTAGCCACAGCTACGTTCATCTCATCCGCCCCCTCACATATCATGCTGCTCCTCGCTCACTCACCACACCTCAGTCTCCCGAGGCTCACCTCCACCCACACGCTCACCCACCCTCACTCATACCCGGTTCTCACTCACGTCCACCCCTCTCACGAACCCTTACGACCTCAATCTCCCCTCATTTACGCCAACTTACCCTCAGTCACCCTCTCACACATCTCACCCAGGGAATGTGATTCATTAAAGTTGACTCAGCGTCTGAACTATGCTTTAGAAAGGGGAGGCGTGGGGGTGGGGGTGGGGGAGGGGGAGCAGAGAGGGGCCGGAGAATTCCCGATTTTGCCATGGTTTTCCTCGGGCCGATACTCAAACCAGAGCACATTTCACCTATTAGTCGTGCTAATTAGAGAATCAAGACTTTTCAACCGAAATGCTTTCTAAGCATTTAGCATTTATGGAACCTTCTCTGAGCTGGGTTTCAGTTGCAGTCCACATTTGTTCCAACAGAGGCCCAGCCCTCTTATTGGCTGAGATGGGGAGCCGCGTTCTCCTCCCGCGGCCAACCACAACACTCAGAGGAGCGGGGGCCTGAAGACCTGTAAATTAGATAAGTTCTCCCAAATACTTGAGATTTGGATCAATGGACCGGAGCAGGCTAATGGTGTTTTCTAACTGGACGGGAAACAACAGAACATGGCGCGATGGGGGCCGTCTTGCTGCGCTGCGACGCATAAATCTCGCGTTTCGGTGTTATTCAGGCCGTCCCGTCTCTGTTTGGGACTTTTGCGTCTGTCGGGAGGAAGAAGAGTGATGAAGGAGGTGGCCTGGCTCATGAATCACTGGATCCATGTCAAACTGAACCGCTCCAGAACCGCGGGCCTGCTCGCCTACTCATGGTTTCTTTCATGGCTCACGTGATTTCGTGAAGCTTTTCATCATTTGGGCCTCATTGCGCTGGCGGAGACAGCGATTCCTTGGGCCGTGCTTCCCAATCGCTCACTCATTCGTTTGGTTGTTGTCATTAGACTTTGCCTTCTTCTATTTCTTTCCCCGATCGTTCTCTGGCCATGACGATGAGATAAGATAAGATCGAGTTGATTTCGAACACCAGGGAAATCAACGGGTTCGCTCCGGTCTTGGCCCTCGGCGACTTGGACGGAATGTAGCCTCTGCTGGCGGTGGTGGATTCATGGTTAGTGGTAGTGGCTGACTGGTAGAAGGGTTTGACAGAGTAGTATTTCTATACGAATTTGTTTATGTGGACTAGTGTATTTGAGGTTTCTGTCTTACGGTTCTGAAGCTGATTGAGAACAGAATCGTTCCTCCTGCTCTGCATTAAGGGACATTCTTCTTTTTCAAATCTAAGTTTTTGGCAGCGAGAAGTTGAATTCAGTCAACTGAAAAATCGCATCGGTAATACCTCTTTGGCAAGCATGTTGGCAAAAATACTTGAATTCTTTAAAGACATTCCTTATGTTTAGGACCAGACCCCCTCTATAAGGTTTTGGCTTTCATAATTTTTTCTTTGTTCAAAATAAAAAGCATTTTCATGCACTGGTTTTAATCAGTTTGATGGGTGTGACTGGTCTAGATATTTTATATCTGAGTTTATCCTGACTCAGACAGGCCGAGAAATGTGTGGGTTGTTATTCACTTGAATATATTGAATATCTCTACCATCTCTTGTTTTGACAATTTTTATTGAGTTTATCTGCAATTTACCTTGAATTTGAAAAATAACGGCTTTAAAAAACAATCAACATGGCAAGTACGGGTTGTTTTCTCCTGAACTGTTTCCTCTCTGATCTAGTCCTCAAATACTTTTGAGGTTGATTGGTGGTTGAAACAAATTGGATAAATGTGTGTGTGAGACTGCGTGTGTGTGTGTGTGTGTGTGTGAGAGAGAGAGAGAGAGAGAGAGAAAGAGCGGGAGAGAGGAAGTGTCTGCTAAATGACTAAATGTGGGGGCAGAGAAAGTGGAGAAGGCACAGCATTGTTGGACAGTAGGTAAGAAGTGACTAAGACTGATAGTATGTTAATGTGTGTGTGTGTGTGTGTGTGTGTGTGTGTGTGCCACTGTGTGCTTGTATGTCTGGCTTTCTGTCTGGCTGTCTGTCTGTCTGTATGACTGTATGCTTTTGCGAATATGTTCATTTTAGCATGTGTGTGTGTGTGTGTGTGTGTGTCTGTATGTGTGCATGTGTGTGTGTGTGGTTTTGGGTGCGTGCATGTGCGTGTGTGTTCACTACATCTGGAAAACATCAGACTAGAAGATTGTGAAAATCTAAGAAGCATTTAGACTGCTTTTAACGGTAGAGTGTTAACAGTTGTGTTGGCAGGTAGGAACCACGCTACAGAAGAAGACCTGAGCTACAGGTATCTCCCAAGCTAAAGGTAGAACCTGTGCTACCTGTAGGCACCACCTACGGTTAGGACCACAACACCGGAGCTACAGGTAAGACTTGGACCCTACTAGCCATCGGCTGGTCCTACTGTTTCAGGTGTGTTTCTTTGCTTATTATAATTTATGTTTCTGGAACACAGGGACAATCATAGTAATGCAATCATTGAGCCAGAGATAGAGATAGCTATGAGCTCATTTACATCTGGAGTCGCCATCCCGACAACACATCGCTACAACAGAGCAACACCATTAAATACGTTGCGTACAATTGAATACATTGTTCTGACTATATGTTTCAGGTCAGTGAATGTTCTGTGACTCCTCGGCTAAGTGGCCTCGGTAAGTTGAACCGTGTGTCTGTTTGTTTGTCGTGTTTATCGGTCCCATCCTACAGGGGATTCCAAGTGGATGTCTCCCCCCATCATTGCGACATCACAGACCAGAAATCCGAGGCGGGAGGCTGTACACTTCCCAGCAGCGTGCGATTCCCCCAGCGGGTGACAGTAGACGACGTCGTGGCTCCTTCATATTCGGCGATGACACTGCTCTTGTCATACGGCATGCGGGTCATATCGCTGCACGTCGATGGGAGATCTAATTGCTAGCACATGGTCCTTGCCTGGCCTCGGGGGGGGGGGGGGGGGTTCTGTGACTCGCAGAACTGAATCACACCAGCCGGAGGAGGATGGGGTCCCTTGAGGAGACGTGCGTGCAGTCCCACCTGAGCTGGAGCAATTTGCTCGTCTATCATGGCAGTTGACGACCATTTAGTCATCTAGTAGCTTGGCTCCAAAGCCACAAAAAATGGAAAACAGAATTCTTTTTAAGAAGCATGTCATAACGGATAACTGTCTAGCTCAAGGATGCTTGCAGACATTGGAGGTTCCAACCCAGAACCTTTCAGATGGGGCCTCCGCCCCCCCGTGCGCATTTAAATGTTGGGTTCGAGTTCTCCTTATTTGCCCTGCACTGCTGCCAAGTCCAAATCACAACACATAGATAAAGACAGACAGCACCACAGTGACTAGGTTAGATTATATTACATTTTCATGGTGAAAACAAAGAAGTTATAAATCCAAAATACACATAAATATGTTAAATGAGTCCTCTTAGTTATTATTATTATAGACAGTCCTAGTCTGAAGAAATGCAATAGATGTAAACAGTGACTTCTGCAGTGTGTGTGCGTGTGTGTGTGTGTGTGTGTGTGTGTGTGTGTGTATGTGCAGCCTGTCTATGGATCTGGGGAACAAGCTGTTTCTCAGCCTGTTGGTCCGACTGCATCTTGTTTTGGAGCCTGCCTGAGGGGAGGGTGGCCAACAGGGGGTGTGAGTTGTCTCTGAGTATGTTATGTGGATATGGATCGAAGGTTTCGGAATGGGGAGCCCGGGATCCCCTGAGCCCTTTGACTATCATCTGCAGGTCTTTCCTGTCTGCCCGGGCGCCACTCGAGTCCCAGACTGGACAGCAGTGTGTCAGGATGCTCTCCAGTGGTGCAGCGGTAGACGCTTATCAACAGTTTTTGGGGGGAGTCTGTTGTGCCTCAGGGTCCTTCCAAAAGCAAGGAGGTACTGCTGTGGGCCTTCTGGACCAGGAGGGAGGTCAGGTCCGGGTCAGGTTCCTCGGACGTGTGGACTCTCAGAAACCTGAAAACTGGCAAACCGCTAGTTTCAGTCCTCAGTGTTGATTGTTGATTATGTTGATTGTAGTGTGTTTTGCATTTCCATTGTCTTTGTCATTGTCCCTGCCCCATGAAGGACAAATAAAATCTCATGCAGGACAAATACAATCACTATTAATGTCTGTTATGACGCAAATATAATCCAAATAATTTATTGAACATAATTAATTAACATTAACATTTTTCAACAAGAATCATGCCTGTGAAACCCTCAAGCTCATATATAGCCTAGTGAAGAGAAGCTAATGCTATGTCGATTCACCAAAATATCCTATCTATATATACATAGAGAAATAATGCAATTATAACAGAGTTTCTCCATATGTAAAATAGTGTCACGAATGACAGTCCACAGATTAGGGTGTGTGTAGGTGTGCATTTGAACCGTTCTTTAATTTGAACCGTTCTCCGTGTTTTGGAGACGTTAGTTGCATGTAAAAACAGCCGTCCTTTTCATAAACGTCAATGGAAAAACTTGCCTTGTCTTCTTCGGACCGTGGTGGAAACGCAGGCAGCAATGGACAAGAACCTTCAACCTCCTGAAAATCAGTTCCTACTTTTGGTGGAAAAAAACGGCTTAAGTGTGTGTGTTTTGTGGTTTCGTTCATGGAAAACCACGGCACCCATGAAACCGAATATACCTCGCCGGGGAACACGACTATAGACCTCACCAGTGAAACGCTCCATACAAGGGAAAGAGGACATGAGGCACTTAACTAACCTAGCTCTTATGTGGTCGGTTGTGTTGTTTTGTTCGTAGAAATGACACCCAAGCCAAACCAAAAAAACAAAGAGAAATCATGTGTTGTGTCGGGTTTGTCATCTGCAGGAATCTCCTCTCCGGTGGTGTTCGGCATCCGAGCTGTCGCTGGATGACCTGGCTTCGCTAGGCTGACGCAGGAGAAGAGCATCCAGAAGGGAGCCAAACCATGTGCGTCCTGCGGTTGACGTTCCATAACCATAACTACCAGGCTATAATTCATTCACAATTCAAAAGCTCCCATTGAGGGATAACAAAAGCAGGGTTTTTTGGTTTTGTTCGTCACATCGTAACGTGTGTTGTTTGTTTTTTAGTCATTTGAAGGGTTGATGATACCAGTATGTTAAGATATTATTACCCACAGATTATCAGCACATCTAACAACCAGCGTTTCTTCTGTCATGACCCAGTGAATACCCAGTGGATATCAAACCCTCCTGAGGTCCTGGGGTCAACGTGACCTCCAACATTGTGTCAACACACCTCCCGCTTCACACCTGTTCAGGTGAGGGGAAGAGGGCCTTATACTTAGTTTGGATAAGACACAAAATAGAATCCGGGAAAATATCCCCGCTCTTGCGTTTGTGAGGAAATATCACCGATATTCCCGAGTTTCTGTTTCTGTTTCACATCTGGCAGGGAAATAAATACTTGAATCATACAAGCACACGTACTTCCTACTGTTATCTTGGCAATACGTCTCCTTTAAGACACATGAATGTCATCCAGAGTGTACCGCATGTCCCTCACTATGATAGATACGACAAGACCAACTCTCCCGAGCAGCACCAAACGCTGCAAAATCCAATCACTGAAAGAATGATTCATGCCTTTGGGAGAATCGCGTAGGTCAGGTGTAGGTATTACCAAGGAAAAACAACGCTGTTATTTTGAAAAATAAGCTCATGGCTAATGTGTTGAAAGATATATTTTGCTGGAAGAGGATAGCTGGAGGAGTTGTTTCAGATGGCTCGGACTCGCCGGCCAGATAGGACATCTGTTTCTGGCTCAAACAAGACAAAAGGAAAGAAAGTTGACTTGCTAAAATGTGTTTATTTTGGATTAAGTTTTCAATGGCCCCTCCAATCCTAACAAGTTGTCAAGTATGTGCGTGAGGCAGTTAAACGGCACCGGCCAGGCCTCTGACCTGATCTACTACAATGCCGGCCGATAGGAAAAGCGGTTCTATTTGTGCTACGCTGTATTACAATCGAGAGGTTCTAAAATCATTATCTGCACATCAGGAGAAACATCAAGTTCAAGTTCAAGTATTTTTTATTGTAACTTCACAATTTACACGTGAGTATAAACAGTGAGTTAAAAACTTTTTGTGCAAAACGCCCGACAGCCGACAGTAATTATAAAGAATACAAAATAGGGTAAAACTACAAAATAGAACTAAAAATAGAAACATAGCAATCTGCCTCACTCAACTGTCCAAAAGAGCTCTTAAAATATGATCTTATTGTAAGAAATATAATCATATGAATATTGTGAAGCAAAACAAAATACTTCCGTTTTTGTTTTCGGATTAGATGGAATAGATAGATTTGAAGAGTTCGAAGATGGGTTTGATTGTTCTGTTGAATTTCATTGAGCGGAGCCATTGCTGCTTCATTTTTATTGTTCTCTATAAACGTTGTTATCATTCCTGCTAATAAAAACCATTACATAATGCTCAGCTATTTGTAGCTTGCTATATGTGCCCTTATACATTTTAAATATTTTAAAGTGCTATTGGCTTCTAAGTTTCGACTGTGTTTCACAGAACCATCTGTGAACCGTCATTGGAAAAAAGGGCTGGCACTTGAATCCTTGGATGAACCATCTGCCTATCATCATTGCTGTTTCCAAACAAACAGTTGCTTCTTGCTGTTGCCTCACCGAAACCACGCCCGTAGCTGCCAGTCGGAGTGGTTCGGAGACAAATGGATGGCTGAAAATAAATACATCTCAATGTATATACGTGTTTAAGCACTGTAGTATGGTAACGGAATGCTATCTCTCTACTGTGGTCCCTGCATGCCTTTCCATATCACCTGCCATTTGTCCCCGACGACCCAGAGGATTCATATTGAATAAATAAACAGTCAGAAAATAATATAAGGTCAAGTGTATTTCATGAGATTATTTATTATTTGTTGATCAATCAAAGTATCCTTGATATGTTCAATCGAATAATGGCATCAAAGGAATGACAAGTTGCCTCCTCGTAAATATTCGACTAATAAACCCATTTTACAAACTTGTCTCCTGTTGGAAAATTTGACGTCTGCTGAGTAATAGTTAGCAGATTTATTTGAAATAATTTCAACACACGTCTGCACACTCAATTCATAAACATCCATAAAATAACAATTCATCAAACAAACGCATTCGTCACTGCCGGTGACTGACAACACTGGGCTGAGAGCCTCTCGACAAGAAGACATTTGAGCCACTCCAGAATTCCATGGGAAGCCTTTCCTTTGAACGCCTTCCCAGTCCTTTAAAGTAAAGATTGATCACATTGGAAAACAGCATGCCCAGAATGTAAACCACTACCACCATGTGCCGGCCACATTGGCCCTCAAACTCACGGGAGTTTATAACACCTTGTCTTCATGCACCATGGAAGCTCACAGGAGTTACAACACCTTGTCTTCTTGCACCATGGAAGCTCACAGGAGTTATAACACCTTGTCTTCTTGCACCATGGAAGCTCACAGGAGTTATAACACCTTGTCTTCTTGCACCATGGAAGCTCACAGGAGTTATAACACCTTGTCTTCGTGCACCATGGAAGCTCACAGGAGTTATAACACCTTGTCTTTGTGCACCATGGAAGCTCACAGGAGTTATAACACATTGTCTTTGTGCACCATGGAACCCAGAGCATTCCAGGTGGGAGTCAAACACCCTAACCACTCGACTATGCTTCCCCCTCATTGGTATGACGAGCAGTATATGGAGTACTTTGAGTGATGTGCTACAAAGTGCATTGTTCAAAGTAATCCACGTATAATACTTGCCGTGTTTGTGTTGCCACGCGTCGACTGCTGGGTCCTCTATGAAGTACGAGGAAGGGAACTGCACCGAGGTCATTCCGCCAAGGTCATCCCATGACGCCATAGCGCTTAGGCTCGTCTTTCTGAGCGCATATCAGCTCTTCTCTCACTGAATACATTCCTGATAGTTTACATACACTCTCCCCCTTTTCAGCTTTCAGCTTGCCGACAATTTGAACAAGGTGAGCTGTGGGATCTTATGTTTCACAGAAAACATAAGGAATGGTTAATCGAATTTCACTCAAGACAAATGACTCTTGAGTGCTTCCCTCATATCAATCAAATGAAGGTGAACGCTCAGGGCTCTCGGGGCCCTAACAAGGCCAGCTGGGAACACATGGGACAGCGTCCAGAGGAGTGAGAGAGGGTTAAAGAGACACTACGCAACTTCTGCGCACACTCACCCTTCGCCTCTCATGGAGTTAGTTAGCACGAGAGAGCACAGGCTTGACGGGCTCTTTGGCACGACAGTGACATGGTTGACTTAACGTGCAACAAAAAAACAACGAAGCAAGTAGCGACAAAAAGAGAAAGAGAGAGAGAGAGAGAGAGAGAGAGAGAGAGAGCACCTCCAGTGCTATCAGAGTGAGCAGCAGCATGGCAGTGAGGCTCATAAACCCAGTAGTAAAGCTTGGCTCTAGTCCAGGTGCGGGGCTTGGCAGAGGTGAGAGGCAGTGATCTACACCAGCATCTGGAACGTAAAACCAGTGGAGGTGGCAGCGGAGGGTTTTCACTCCTACTAAAATGTTAGTAGGATATCTAATTAGAATATCCAATTATGGGGCACAAATATAATATCAAATTAAGGTGTCCAATTAGTAGGGTCATTTAGAAAACACAATTAGAAAATGAAATGAAGATAACTAGTTTGGATGGGTCACAGATTTTTCACATCTGTGACCCACTGACTTTCTTACAGATCACATATTGAGACTGTTCTGGTCTTTATCACTCAGCAAACAGTGTGGATTTTTAATGAGGTAATAAATAGATGACATTGTGACTGCATTGGTCCAGGGACTGCCTTCAGAACCGTTACCTTGGTTAACCTTGTGCTCTATGTTCCTCGTCTGTCTGGCCGTGAAGGTCCCAGCACTATCATGCTGTCTTCCCAAAAACTCCCTTTGGTTCATATTCATAGCTTCAGGGACCTCTTGGAAGAGCTGTTCTCCGCCGTAAATTCAGAAAGGATTTACTAATGGAGCACGTGTCCTTAAATGTCATCAGGCCTTCTAGTTTGTTTGTTTGTTTTTCACAGGTGTGAACTTAGGGAAAGTTTTATGGACCAAAATATGCTTAGTCAAGCCTTCAGTGCCACCATGACCTCACAGCAAGAAGGTCCTGGGTTCGAACCCTGGCTGGAAGACCTTCTGTGTGGGGTCTTGTATGTTGTTTATGTGGGTGTGCTCCGATTTCCTCCCACACCACAAAAAAGATGCAGGTTAAAGCTCCTGCCCGTAAACAAGCCAAGGGCACTACATCTGGAGTTGGTTCCCGGGTGCTACCCTGTGGCAATAGGGATTCATAAACTATCATGAAATATTGAATGTCGAATTGACCCGTCTTTGCCAACATCTCAAATTGGCTGTAGTCCTTTAGTCATGAGTAATTGTTGGTAATCATGCTGACTTGCAGACTGTAGACTATAAACTTTTATGCAGAAGTCATAGAGTTTTGTGGATGTAGTCGTGACGGCTAAGTGGAATGTTACATTTACAAGACAAACAAGTGGCATTATAAAACAAAATGGGTGAGGGTGGAAAGCAGTGCTTTAAGTGAATCAGCTTCATGTCCAGAGCTGTAGGTCCAAACCAACAAGGAGCAATGATGGCATACATCATTAAAAATGAGTTGTATCTGGGGCCAAATGCATTTCACATTAAACTGTGGTCCAGCTCGTCTTTCTTACAGAACTCCTGAGGTATTTCTCTGGCCAGACAAAGCACTGAGCGCTCCCAGGCCGCGGGCTTGATGCCAAAGCCTGTCGCTTCCAGGTAGACCTCATGTGAGATGGTAACTCCAAACCACCGTCAGGAACATGGCCGCATATGTTGCTTGGACGTCCCTCTACCGTCTATCCACCCATCCTTCCAACGCTCCATCCATCCTTTCATCTACCTCTCCATCCACCTCTCCATCCACACATCCCTCCATCCTCCTCTCCTATCTACCTCTGTCCACCTTCCAACTCTCCATCCATCCTTTCATCTTACCTCTCCATCCACCCTCCAATGAGCTATGGATGGACATAGAAGACCTACGTCCATCCATCTCCTCATCTGACCCTGAGAGTTGGATGCAGAGGAGGATAGAGTAAATGCTTCGGTCCATCCATCCCTCCATCCCAGTAGAAGTTCCCATTGGTGGCCTCAGCCTCAGAAAGGCTGCCAAGGGCTTTCCCCTCCCTACACTTCAATTAAAATGACTTCAACCAAGCTATTACTATATAAGTGCAATCAATTTACCGTTTATATTAGCACAGCAGGATAAACGGCAGCCAGCCCAACACTGAATGTCAGAGTTCATATATTTTGTTAGTCTGTGTTTTCATGCTGTGTTGAGCATTTATAAGAATGGACGATTGTACTCTAATTTAGATAATTTGGAAATATCTACTTATATCTACTTACATAATTATATAAATCTAATATTTCCTTCTCTTGGTTCTGTCCCTGCTGGTTCTGCCTGTGTAGGACAATTATATGTGATTTCTTCCACTGCAAAGTACTATGAATGGCATTGTGTTTGAAGGGTACTATTTAAATAAATGTGTGTTTGAGTTCTGTCTATAATTATCTCTATGGTTCTATCTATGGTTAGCTGCTGGTTCTTCTGTCTATACCTGCTGGTTCTTCTGTCTATGGTTCTGTGCCAGTTTTGATGTCTATGGTTCTGTGCTAGTTCTGCTTTCTATGGTTCTGTGCTAGTTCTCCTCACGAGGAGAGGAATGGCGATGTTTCCTCCCACTGATGTTCTGGAAGCGCCCGGGATGTTAATCACATGTACTGCCCTCTGCTCTGTTCAACACACTAGACTCCATAAAATCCAACCTCTCTCTCTCTCTCTCTCTCTCTCTCTGTCTCTTTTCTTCTCTGTCTCTGCCTCCAAGTCTGAGTCTCCCTGTCTCTCTCCCTCTCTCTCTCTGCTCTCTCCATGTCCCTCTCCCTCTCTGTTTTTCTCATTAGAGACTAATGAGTTCATTAACACTTTGCACCCAACGCCCCCATCCGCCCCGCCCACCAGCACCAACACTCTTCCCCCATCCTTACACAACCCAGCTCTCTCTCTCCGCCTCTCTCTCTCTCTCTCTCTCTCTCTCTCTCTCTCTCTGTAAGATTTGTAGAATCGTTTGTCAAACTTTCTAGCATCTGTTTGTCCACGGCCGCCGTTGTGCTGAGAAAAGGAAAAGAAGAGTGGTCATATGTGGTACCGCGTTTATTGACCTTGCTGCTCTGAGCTTAGAAGGGAGTGAAATCCATTTCTCTTTATGTTACGACTATGTGGGCTGGACGAGATTGGAATGGTGTCTAGGATGGTGACGAGAGTTCAATAACTTGTTTACAACAACGTTATTGAGTCAGTTATTATTTTTAGACATATGAGTCCTCGTTCCTCGTTGAATTAGATTTCTACCGTCGTATCCTGCAGGCCTCCTCGTCAATTTTAATTGACATTGGCATCTGCTTCGTTCTAGAGGATTTTAACAGAAATGTGGGTACCTGCTGCCAAATCAAGGGACACCTGCGGTTTGGATGTTGGCAATACAAAAAGACCCCGCTTCAAATACTGCCAGAAACAGACGAAAACAACGGGTTTTGAGGTTTGTTTTGAATTCCCCACGGCATGACCTGTTATTCAATGCGGGGAGGGCGGTTTGCTGTGCGTGACTGTGAAAAACTGTGTTCACTTTCATAAACTTCAAGTGTTCGTTGGAAAGGCAACCAGAAGCTTCAACACTGGCAGTGCCTATGGGGGAAATGTTTGGGTCTATCTGCTCGGATTAACTTCAAACCCTTTTTTACGAAACGTCTCGTAGTGGTTGTGGACAGCTTTAAAAAGCACGCGGGATTACATGTTAGTGTATAGTCCTCCTCTAGGTTAATAAAACAAAGTCATGAAAAATCATCGTCACGTGAAGGCTTTCAGTTCGGCGGTGATTCTGTGTTTATCTTCCATACGGCGAACACGTCGACATGTGACGTCTTATAGATTGCGCGTTTCAAGGTAATCAATCAATGAAGATGAGTCACCGATGGAGAACCTTAATTAGGCTCGCCGCCATCGCAAGGCCGTAACGATCCCAGAGAAGGTCGGCCGGCTACAGCTGTGTGCGAGAGAAGCGTGAGACACTTGCTCGCTCGCTGGTGAGCGCGAGCGTGGCGTGCCAGGCTAGGTAGCAACGTGCTAACACAGAACTCCAGATGCTAGCGTAAAGCGCCAGATGCTTGTTAATTGCGCTCCAGGGTATCCCCGATGTTTACGTTTTTTCACATCGGAGTTTAAATTAGCTGTGCCATTTAACAGCTATTAGTCGGCCGGTTGTTGGGAAGGAGCAGTCGGGAGCCTCGGACCGGACTTTGAAGCCAGCTGCTCTTCGCCGTCTCCGCCCGTCATCAGATCATCAAAAACTTTGTTGATACTCACCAGCCGCCCCAACCAGATGGAGTCGACCGGCCTGTTGTTTATCACGTGACCCTTCTCGCAAACGCAAAATCACACATTGTCAATATCTTCTCTGCGTCTGCATCTGCTTGCCTGCGTGAATCAAAAAACCCAACCGTCACGCAGCCACGCAGGTTTCCAGAGCTCGTGCGGATAAAGGTTACCAAGGGTATCGGGTATCGAAGCCAATCGCAGCAAGGCATGTGAGAACCTCCCAGATAACAGGATCCTTATCAAACATGTCTGATAACAAAGCCAATGGAAGACTGTCTCCAAAAAAGGGCTTGAGTGGATTATATGTGTGCTTCACGATGCCACAGGATGGGTTATGTAAAACCATCAGAATCCAGTTCGCAGCTGCTTCTCAAAATCCGCCGCTTTGAACCCCTAATGGTAGTTTGGCCACAGCAAGAGAAGCAGTTAGAAAGAGAAACAGATTTAGAGTGTTTTTGAAGTTTGGAGTTTGTTCTTTCTTTCTATTATAAGACGAGGGGAATCTACAGGTGCAAATCATATATGAAGCAGTGATTTGATCAATCAGGATTTGATTCATGACAGTAAAGGTACCTCTGGCCTATGGCTGCCTTTCAGTAAATAGATCAGACCCGAAACGGGTGGAAATTTGATTCTGCTTTGGTTGGTTTGTCAAATCAATGCAAAATGATTTGACAACATCATCTAACAAGATAAAAAAAAAAGAATAGCTTACAAGGGTGAAATGCATGCACGCTGCTAAGCCCTGCCTCTATCCCTCTCTCTCTCTAACGAACGTCGAGCAAACCTTTGGGACGTGTCGCATTTCTCCCCACTAAGCTGTATCCTCGCACAACCCTCTTCGGAGAACAACGCTGAATGAATGATACTGAAGAATATTGTTTAGGTTTCTCGCAACGCGAGGGGGAGACACAACGACTGGTTGGACTGGTACTCTAAATCTGTGATGTAGGCCGTCCCGCGCAGCTCTTGGTTTTGGCAATGAGACGCTCTTCGTTCCCACCGCCCCTCCTGCACGCTAGACGACGGAGACACAGCAGCAGCAGCAGCAGCAGCACACGGTGCGGTGGCAGTGTCGACGTCGGCCGTTCTAGCTTCAGTGTTCCATGACAACAACACACTCTACTAATGTGATTCGATAAGTCAATGGACGAATCAGATTTGATCATGTAAAATCTTTCTAGTTACTTTCTAGTTACTTTGCAGTTACTTTGTAGTTACTTTGTAGTTGCGGTACAGTTACCTTGGGAACTGAGTCGTCGATTCTCCACAGCAAGGCGGACTTGTCCTATGATGCAGCCAACACCTTGAAGCCCTGACACACACACACACACACACACACACATGCGGTACCAGAGAAATATCATCTTCTAATTTTTTACGTTTTTATTTGTGAATTGTGTATGTCACTTTGAATGATTCAGACATTTTGAGATTTGATTTGGTATTATAATGTTACTTCCATCTCAAGGATAAAGAGATTGTGTGGGGTTTAGCATACCTGTACATTTATAAAGCTGTTAACTAACTCAAACTGTTATGATTATATATTGGAGAATATGACCGGCGTGTAAAGTCCTTGCGGACATATTTTTTACTGCAAAAAAAACAACTGCACTTTACTTGCAGTTTGGAGGGACATATTGGACCCTGATAATATTTTGATATTCTATAAACATGGCCCATAACTGCCACCCCAGTGGGTAGGTTGTTGGACTCCCACCCGAAAGGTTCTGGCTCGATCCCCAATATATATCTGAATGCATCTGTAAGTCGCTTTGGATAAAAGCGAAATTACTAAATTAGTAAATGGTTCACATATTGAGCATTTTTACAGTAATGTCACATGAAAACTGTTACTATGACCCAATTCTAGCTAACTCTTGTAGTCCTATTATTCATCAAACCAACCCTAACCGATTACGTTACTTTGCGCTTGGTACAAATATGAATACATGAGAGAGAAAGCGAGAGAGAGAGGTATTGATACACACACACACACACACATACAGTATATATATATATATATATATATATATATATATATATATACAGAGAGCGACAGAAGCAACTTTCTTTCTTTCGAATTCAAACCATTGGATGCTAGCATAGTGCCAGTTGGGCAGCCACGGCGGCTAATCCAGCCACATCATCGCTGCGGCGTGTAATCCGGAGTGAGAGCAGCAGGACAGCATGGCAGCGATTGGGTTCTGTCGACATAACACAGCAGGGGGTCACGGGGACGTGGCTGCAGACGACGCTGGCTAACTCGATCGCGATGCTAAAAGGTCTGCGGTGATCGGAAAGAAACCAAAAGTGGTTTTAAATATACAAAAATACCCCAAAGATTGAAAACGAGGACTTTAAAATTAAACTTCAGCACAATATTGCTGAGAGAACATCTGATGGTTTCACGGTGTGTCAACATTAATCCGTCCAGCCCGCTTTGGAATAGGCTTGCAGCTTATTTTGACATGGTAAAATATGGACGCGCCCCTGTTGGCCGCCACATAAAGGAGAGGAGAGGATGTTTGTTGAAATTTAGATTTAGAAAAGATACACAGTAGAAACACAATCCTCTTCGATGCAACAGGACTGTTTCTTATATCTTTAAATTTTTTTGGTGGTTTTTGTACTGTATCGCTATGCAACCTGGCACAAGAATTTCCTTCGGGATTAATAAAGTTCTATTCTATTCTATTCTATTCAATGTACTTATAATGCATTCTGTATAATCTGTATAGTTGATCACTCATAAATATTGATCATGTTTTATAACAATAATCATAACACATAATAAAGCATTTTATAAATATACCTACTCATAAGGTCAAGTATAATACTTCATAATTTCTGCAAGGATTTTGCAAGGATCATTTTGGATTATAATTCTCAATATAGGTGTTACCAATATAATCAACTTATAATGCATAATAAACACTGTTATAATGCATATATTCATGAAAGTGACATATATTTTACAAAAGTTATAAAAGTGAAAATGTCAATTGATTATATGTGATTTCTAAATGACTTAACAATGCCTTTTTCCTTCCATGAGACACACCTTGCTGCTGTTGACTGGAGCGTCCCCAGCAGTCACCTCACCAGGAGCAACATCACCAGGAGCCACCTCACTGTTAGTATATTTTATTATTCTGTTGATCTCTCTATTGTTTTATTGTATTGCTATGCAACCTGGGACAAGAATTTCCTTCGGGATTAATAAAGTTCTATCTTATCTTATGTTATCTTATCTCACCAGGAGCCACCTCACCAGGAGCCAACTCACCAGGAGCAACATACCGGAACAATATCACCAGAGAACATCACCAGGAGCAACATCACCAGGAACAATATCACAGGAACAACATCACCAGGCAAGCAAACCATGCACCAGGAGCAACATCCCACTAGGAGCAACCTCACCAGGAGCAAAAACAACAAACAAGCTGCATATTACACTACTTGCTTTTTTATGCTTTTTAATTCTTATTATTATTACTCCTATGTTGTCTGTATGTACCAACAACCACAGCAAATTCCTCGTATGTGAAAACTACTTGGCGAATAAAGCGATTCTGATTCTGATTCTGATATATCATCACCAGGACAACATCACCAGGAACAATATCACCAGGAACAATATCACCAGGAACAACATCACCAGGAGCAACATCACCAGGAGCAACCTCACCAGGAGCAACCTCACCAGGAACAACATCAGGAGCAAAAACAACATCTACCAAGCTGCTCTACAAGTGTCCTAACCCTTACTTCCCTGGAAGTGAGCATTATAAATTGATCATATACACAATATAGTACAACTACGAGAATTACAATACTCTACTACCAGAATTTACAAAGTATTATGATACTTGACCTTATAAAATGCTTTATAATGTGTTTGATTACTAATGATTATTGTTTATAACGCATTATGAATATGTATGTGTGCGTTTATAACTATAATATGAGCAGATTATAACACATTATCAGTATGTATTTATAATGCATTGCAGACATGGGCGTCCAAGAAACCCATATGGTTCAAATGATTAGTAGTTTCACAGGCCTGTCGTCGTGTGGCCATCAGAGCTACCGATACAGAAACCGAAAGGAGATGTGCTGTGTGCCATGTGGTTAGGACGCTGTGAGGCTGCCTGATGGATTAGAAGGAGCCGTGTGTGTGTGTGTGTGTGTGTGTGTGTGTTTAATTCGGACACTGAGTCCGTTATGAGGAGAAGTGATAAAGCTATCATCAGCCTTCCGTTAATCCCTTGTAGGGGCCACTCAGTCTCCTCCCCCGCCTATCACATTACCTTTAACTACCCTTGGCTCAGGCTTCCCTGTGGCAGAAGTTACAACCTCAATAATGTCCGTTTTGTAATATTTGCATGCATAAGCATCTCGTATCTGAGACTAAAAGACTGTCTGGCCGCGATTTAGGGCTCCCCAGAGGGGTGTGTTGGCAGGCGACTGTGCAGCTTGTCTCTCCTGGTTGGAGACGCCTTGTAGCGGTGCTTGAGACGCTAATGTGCATCCCAACTCCTCCAAGTGCTCCGCTAGTTCCAGGAACTCCCCGAGGATTAATTCTAGCTGTCAGTCACGCAGAGCTGTAGGCCTACATGTGTGGTATAGGCTCCACTGCGCTGCCCTGCCAAAAGCCCTGCCCGGTCACACATTTCAGTAAAGAATAAATAAAAACAGCATTGTGGGACCCAAACCCATTGACCCGGCTGCTCTCTCCTGAGCAGAGGAACCCAAAATGAATCAATTTTATTTTATTTTAAACATATTTTCCGTAAGGATATTCCCCAACCATTTCATAACACCAGATACAGAAAAGAGATTCAAAGGAAAGAACCGAAAACCATTCTTCCCACCAAAGTCCAATGAGCACCACTGTGTCAAATTGTTCCCATATTCAGGTGTGCGAAGGCCTCGTGATGTCTTCTCCACTTCCAAGAATTCCATTCCAGTTTTCTGTCAAGTTGCCCATGAAGCCGTGCCCTGCATTTATAGCACCTTTATTTTTATTTATTTTTAAACTTCCACTTCGTACGCCTATTCATAAGTACAGCATTTCCACATTTCCATTCAAGACATGAATTAATCCAAAACTAATCTATGTGATCACCAAATAGATTAGTTAGTTTTGATCATCATATTCACATTTGGTCGACACCTGGCGTCAGAAAGCATTCCAAGAAGGCCACAGTAAGCAGAACAATATAGCACAACTAGGAGGCTAAAGGCCTATTTGTTTTTTTTACGTAGGCCTATACTTTATAATAATAATAATAATAATAATACTACATAGGACTTATATAGCGCTTTTCAAGGTACTCAAAGACGCTTCACAATAAACAAATAAACATATAACATAAACGTACACAGATACAGAAACAAAAGTTTAGAGGTTGCAGAGTGAAAGAGAATGGTGGAAATAGTTAGTAGTAGGCCTATTCATAAAGCATATTCAATTTAGATATCGTGAGCTCTTTAATGTCTTAAAAGCCAATAACTATATAGATATATATGCTTTTAATTAATAATAATTAAAAGAATACTCTTTAATAATCACATAATGGTTAATATACAGCGTGTGTAGCCTTACTGTTCTGTCTTGGGGGTTTAGGGGCGGTGCAATTACGAAGAGAAGAATGAGAATTAAGGAGAATTAAGCAGCTGGTCCACATGTATGCCGGTGATGCGTCGACGTTACGTTACGTTACGTTACGTTACGTTACTCCGCGCCGCAGCCCGCCGCGTGGCCATGTGTGCAGCGACGCGACACGTGGAACGCCATCACCAGGAACAATATCACCAGGAGAAACCTCACCAGGAACAACATCACCAGGAGCAACATCACCAGGAACAATATCACCAGGAACAACATCACCAGGAGCAACATCACCAGGAACAATATCACCAGGAACAATATCACCAGGAACAACATCACCAGGAGCAACATCACCAGGAGCAACCTCACCAGGAGCAACCTCACCAGGAACAACATCAGGAGCAAAAACAACATCTACCAAGCTGCTCTACAAGTGTCCTAACCCTTACTTCCCTGGAAGGAGATGGTGGAGAAGTATCCATCTCTGTGGACAAATGTCTATCAGCGATGACCATCAAGATAAAAGAAAAGAGCAAAATTATGAAGATCTCTCTTCCTCTCTCTCTCTCTCTCTCTCTCTCTCTCTCTCTCTCGTATGTATTACAGTTTGAGTCACTGTTGTATGAAATAATTTCAGGTATTATCTAGAATTTGATTGTAATTAGGGTTAGGGTTAGTGATTATAATGCATTATAAATTGATCATATACACAATATAGTACAACTACGAGAATTACAATACTCTACTACCAGAATTTACAAAGTATTATGATACTTGACCTTATAAAATGCTTTATAATGTGTTTGATTACTAATGATTATTGTTTATAACGCATTATGAATATGTATGTGTGCGTTTATAACTATAATATGAGCAGATTATAACACATTATCAGTATGTATTTATAATGCATTGCAGACATGGGCGTCCAAGAAACCCATATGGTTCAAATGATTAGTAGTTTCACAGGCCTGTCGTCGTGTGGCCATCAGAGCTACCGATACAGAAACCGAAAGGAGATGTGCTGTGTGCCATGTGGTTAGGACGCTGTGAGGCTGCCTGATGGATTAGAAGGAGCTGTGTGTGTGTGTGTGTGTGTGTTTAATTCGGACACTGAGTCCGTTACGAGGAGAAGTGATAAAGCTATCATCGCCTTCCGTTAATCCCTTGTAGGGGCCACTCAGTCTCCTCCCCCGCCTATCACATTACCTTTAACTACCCTTGGCTCAGGCTTCCCTGTGGCAGAAGTTACAACCTCAATAATGTCCGTTTTGTAATATTTGCATGCATAAGCATCTCGTATCTGAGACTAAAAGACTGTCTGGCCGCGATTTAGGGCTCCCCAGAGGGGTGTGTTGGCAGGCGACTGTGCAGCTTGTCTCTCCTGGTTGGAGACGCCTTGTAGCGGTGCTTGAGACGCTAATGTGCATCCCAACTCCTCCAAGTGCTCCGCTAGTTCCAGGAACTCCCCGAGGATTAATTCTAGCTGTCAGTCACGCAGAGCTGTAGGCCTACATGTGTGGTATAGGCTCCACTGCGCTGCCCTGCCAAAAGCCCTGCCCGGTCACACATTTCAGTAAAGAATAAATAAAAACAGCATTGTGGGACCCAAACCCATTGACCCGGCTGCTCTCTCCTGAGCAGAGGAACCCAAAATGAATCAATTTTATTTTATTTTAAACATATTTTCCGTAAGGATATTCCCCAACCGTTTCATAACACCAGATACAGAAAAGAGATTCAAAGGAAAGAACCGAAAACCATTCTTCCCACCAAAGTCCAATGAGCACCACTGTGTCAAATTGTTCCCATATTCAGGTGTGCGAAGGCCTCGTGATGTCTTCTCCACTTCCAAGAATTCCATTCCAGTTTTCTGTCAAGTTGCCCATGAAGCCGTGCCCTGCATTTATAGCACCTTTATTTTTATTTATTTTTAAACTTCCACTTCGTACGCCTATTCATAAGTACAGCATTTCCACATTTCCATTCAAGACATGAATTAATCCAAAACTAATCTATGTGATCACCAAATAGATTAGTTAGTTTTGATCATCATATTCACATTTGGTCCACACCTGGCGTCAGAAAGCATTCCAAGAAGGCGACAGTAAGCAGAACAATATAGCACAACTAGGAGGCTAAAGGCCTATTTGTTTTTTTTACGTAGGCCTATACTTTATAATAATAATAATAATAATAATAATAATAATACTACATAGGACTTATATAGCGCTTTTCAAGGTACTCAAAGACGCTTCACAATAAACAAATAAACATATAACATAAACGTACACAGATACAGAAACAAAAGCAAATATAGAGGTTGCAGAGAGAAAGAGAATGGTGGAAATAGTTAGTAGTAGGCCTATTCATAAAGCGTATTCAATTTAGATATCGTGAGCTCTTTAATGTCTTAAAAGCCAATAACTATATAGATATATATGCTTTTAATTAATAATAATTAAAAGCATACTCTTTAATAATCACATAATGGTTAATATACAGCGTGTGTAGCCTTACTGTTCTGCCTTGGTGGTTATAGGGGCGGTGCAATTACGAAGAGAAGAATGAGAATTAAGGAGAATTAAGCAGCTGGTCCACATGTAGGGTTAACGTTACGTTACGTTACGTTACGTTACGTTACTCCGCGCCGCAGCCCGCCGCGTGGCCATGTGTGCAGCGACGCGACACGTGGGCCCGATGGCACGAACTGCGCGCCGCACACACCCACACACACACACGCACGCACACCCACACACACACCCACACGCACACCCACACACACACACCCACACGCCCGCCCTCCCGCCACCCGCTTTATTAGGAGGAGCGAGCGAGCGGCGGCATCACGGTGAAGCTCTCTCTCTCTCTCTCTCTCTCTCTCTCCCTCTCCCTCCCTCTCTCTCTCTCTCTCTCGGGGGGAGATACAGTACAATAGAATAAAATAGAACAGAATAGAATAGAATCACCTCAGCGATCCACCGCACGTTTTGGGTCTCTCAGTCAGCACAGCACAGCACAGCACAGCGGGGCGGGGTGAACCTAACGCGGCTTGACAGAGCTAGTGGGTGGTGGTGGTGGAGGAGGTGGTGGAGGTGGAGGTTGTGTGGGTGGTGTCGGTTGGGTGGACAGCAGATAGACCCAGGATCCACAGACAGACTCCAGCCTCTTGAGGAGGACGCGGCGGCAGCGCGGCAACGCAACAGGGGATCTACAGTATGAGTTTCACAGGCCTGTCGTCGTGTGGCCATCAGAGCTACCGATACAGAAACCGAAAGGAGATGTGCTGTGTGCCATGTGGTTAGGACGCTGTGAGGCTGCCTGATGGATTAGAAGGAGCCGTGTGTGTGTGTGTGTGTGTGTGTGTGTGTTTAATTCGGACACTGAGTCCGTTATGAGGAGAAGTGATAAAGCTATCATCAGCCTTCCGTTAATCCCTTGTAGGGGCCACTCAGTCTCCTCCCCGCCGTATCACATTTACCTTTAACTACCCTTGGCTCAGGCTTCCCTGTGGCAGAAGTTACAACCTCAATAATGTCCGTTTTGTAATATTTGCATGCATAAGCATCTCGATATCTGAGACTAAAAGACTGTCTGGCCGCGATTTAGGGGCTCCCCAGAGGGGTTGTGTTGGCAGGGCGACTGTGCAGCTGTCTCTCCTGGTTGGAGACGCCTTGTAGCGGTGCTTGAGACGCTAATGTGCATCCCAACTCCTCCAAGTGCTCCGCTAGTTCCAGGAACCTCCCCGAGGATTAATTCTAGCTGTCAGTCACGCAGAGCTGTAGGCCTACATGTGTGGTATAGGCTCCCACTGCGCTGCCCTGCCAAAAAGCCCTGCCCGGTCACACATTTCAGTAAAGAATAAATAAAAACAGCATTGTGGGACCCAACCCATTGACCCGGCTTGCTCTCTCCTGAGCAGAGGAACCCAAAATGAATCAAATTTTATTTTATTTTTAAACATATTTTCCGTTAAGGATATTCCCCAAACCGTTTCATAACCACCAGATACAGAAAAAGAGATTCAAAGGAAGAACCGAAAACCATTTCTTCCCACCAAAGTACCAATGAGCACCACTGTGTCCAAATTGTTTCCCATATTCAGGTGTGGCGAGGCCTCGTGATGTCTTCTCCACTTCCAAGAATTCCATTCCAGTTTTCTGTCAAGTTGCCCATGAAGCCGTGCCCTGCATTTTTATAGGCACCTTTATTTTTTATTTATTTTTAAACTTCCACTTCGTACGCCTATTCATAAGTACAGCATTTCCACATTTCCATTCAAGACATGAATTAATCCAAAACTAATCTATGTTGATCACCAAATAGATTAGTTAGTTTTGATCATCATATTCACATTTGGTCCACACCTGGCGTCAGAAGCATTCCAAGAATGCGACAGTAAGCAGAACAATATAGCACAACTAGGAGGCTAAAGGCCTATTTGGTTTTTTTACGTAGGCCTATACTTTATAATAATAATAATAATAATAATAATAATAATACTACATAGGACTTATATAGCGCTTTTCAAGGTACTCAAAGACGCTTCACAATAAACAAATAAACATATAACATAAACGTACACAGATACAGAAACAAAAGCAAATATAGAGGTTGCAGAGAGAAAGAGAATGGTGGAAATAGTTAGTAGTAGGCCTATTCATAAAGCATATTCAATTTAGACATCGTGAGCTCTTTAATGTCTTAAAAGCCAATAACTATATAGATATATATGCTTTTAATTAATAATAATTAAAAGCATACTCTTTAATAATCACATAATGGTTAATATACAGCGTGTGTAGCCTTACTGTTCTGTCTTGGGGGTTTAGGGGCGGTGCAATTACGAAGAGAAGAATGAGAATTAAGGAGAATTAAGCAGCTGGTCCACATGTATGCCGGTGAACGTTACGTTACGTTACGTTACGTTACGTTACTCCGCGCCGCAGCCCGCCGCGTGGCCATGTGTGCAGCGACGCGACACGTGGGCCCGATGGCACGAACTGCGCGCCGCACACACCCACACACACACACGCACGCACACCCACACACACACCCACACGCACACCCACACACACACACCCACACGCCCGCCCTCCCGCCACCCGCTTTATTAGGAGGAGCGAGCGAGCGGCGGCATCACGGTGAAGCTCTCTCTCTCTCTCTCTCTCTCTCTCTCCCTCCCTCCCTCTCTCTCTCTCTCTCTCTCTCTCGGGGGGAGATACAGTACAATAGAATAAAATAGAACAGAATAGAATAGAATCACCTCAGCGATCCACCGCAGGTTTTGGGTCTCTCAGTCAGCACAGCACAGCACAGCGGGGCGGGGTGAACCTAACGCGGCTTGACAGAGCTAGTGGTGGTGGTGGTGGAGGAGGTGGTGGAGGTGGAGGTTGTGTGGGTGGTGTTGGTTGGGTGGACAGCAGATAGACCCAGGATCCACAGACAGACTCCAGCCTCTTGAGGAGGACGCGGCGGCAGCGCGGCAACGCAACAGGGGATCTACAGTATGAGACTCTGCGTTAGTGAGTGAGTTAGTGAGTGAGTTAGTTCGTTAGTGAGTTAGTTAGTGAGACCCCCTCCCTGGCTACTATCCCGCACCAATTTAGTCTTTCTTTATTTTGCTTGTTATCCTTTTTTTTTTCCTTCACATTTTGTTGGACTGACTAAAATGTGATCGCAATTTTGATCAAGTAGCCTATAAAATATACGCATCCATCTAAAAAGAACTAAAATAAATTAGTGATAAAGAAGATGATGATTCGATGTCTCGGGTCTCTTTAGGAGGCGGGGAGGGGGGGGGGGGGGGGGGAGAGAAAGCAGACACTTTTTTTTTTTCTTATAAAAAGGAGATAAAGTTGTGATTTGTGACTTCAAGGCGGCCGGTGTCCCAGCACGTCCGAATACTTACAGGTGGGTCGAAACGAATATTTCTGTTGTCTTTTTTTGTTGTTGTTGATCGAATTTAATTTTAATAATTAACTTAATTTCCAAATGTGTTACTTATTCATCTTTTTCTTTCTATTTTTTTTGTATTTGTGGCTCAAATGTAGGCTACTTTTGTAGTTCAAAAGTGTTCCCCATTCAAAAGTGGGAAGCTCTGTCATCCAAATATGAATCTATACAAATATAACTTTTTGAAACAAATAATAATAACTCATAATTTCGATTTTATTCTTCTTCATGGAGGAATAATTAGGACAGTGAGGGGTAGATACATTTTGGTCAAATAAAATGATTCGACTGAGAGAGGTGGAGAAAGAGAGAGAGAATGGATAAAGAAAGAAATAAGAGTCAGAAAGAGAGAAGGATGGAGAAGGAGATGAGAGATAGAGAGAGGGACAAAGAGAAAAAAAACAGAAAGACAGAGAAAATTACAAAGAGAAATATAGATTAAATATATGTTGGCCTATAGAGAGAGATGGATAAAGAAAGAGAGAGAGAGAGGGGGGGTAGACAGAGTAAGAGACAAAGAGAGAGACAGAGAAAGATAAACAGAAAGAGGGAGCTTGATTGGTTACAGGGATTCCTCTGAATACTTTCACACTAAACAGGAACAGGAAACAGTAAGTGAGAGGGTGGTGGTGGTGAATGGGATGGAGAGACATTAGAGCTGAGTGACTGGTGACTCTTCCCACTTGGGTTCGACGTGGGGTTCCCCCGTCCTTCACAGGCTGTAGGGTCAGGGTGTGTTGTCTGATTTCAAGTCAACCTCAACTCCTTAATGTTTGAATTTGAGGCACAAATTGTAAAGTGCTTTGGATAAAAGCGCTAAGATATAAATGCAGTCCACTTACCGTTAGTATAGCCCTTAATCACAGTTACGGCTCAAAGGGCTTTCCAGGCCCACCTCACCCTAAGACCCCTGAAGGATTTTAAGGACAGATTTAAAGTGAAATTCGGTAGTTACAAAATAGAACATTTGTAATGAATACATGTGGTGGTGTAGAAGTCCTTGGAGCTGTAGTCGTGTTAAAATCGTTTTGTTTTTTTATAAATAAAGTTTACTCAACCCCTTGTTGGCAAGTCCCCTTATAGAGCTATGTGTAGCACGCAACACGTAAATACTATCCGTGATGTAGAGGCACAAGCTTAAACGGTTGTTTGTTTTGCAATATAAATCACACATTAGCCGACATAGATTTGTTGCTCTGGGTTGCACAAACTGGATTTAGGAACAATAATTAAAAACATAAACTTGCATCGCCTGCCAAGGAAGCTTGCAGCCAAATAGTATTGGTTTCCAAAATGGCTTGCCACTTTGAAGAGTTTGAGCTGTTTATTATGATTATTATTTTCATCATTGTTTTCGTTCGCATTGGAAATATTCATATTAGCGTGATTATTATTAGTTTGGAAGTTCAAGCGACGTCATGAGTACCCATGTTGGCAGCCCACACGTTGGCTCTGATGTGTGTGTTTTCCTTGGACAGGGAAAGTACATATGGAGACCAGTGGGGTCCCCCCCTTTACCGGGAAGAGCCCATGGAAACCCTGGGCTGGCGCAGAGTTTTACAATATAAGAATATAATTATATATTGAACATTAAATACCCATTATTTACATTATCTAATTGACCTGTTTGCACAGCATACACATGACATTAATTGGGCAATAACGTTAACCATTTAAACTCAGTTCAGTCGGAGCGATAAGTACACTGAACTGACTGAACTCTGAAAATATGAATTGCTGTTTACAATTACAAACTGTGTGCACCTGACGAACACATAGTTGAGCCAATTAAAGAGCAATGACCTCATGGAGGAGATATCTTGCATGTTAGCGAGCCAGATGTGCAGGCATGGAGTATCGGCTTCAGCGCGGGTTCAGTCAGTGCTTGTTTTCTCCTTGCTAACGTTCACCTTCTCACTCTTCGGACAGCCGAGAACTAGTTTCTCGTGTTTGTATTTATATGCCGCCCGGCGGTGTGTTGGTGTCTGTGGCCGTAATCTGTCAATAGGTGCATTGTGGGGAAGGTTCACGGGCAGGATGTCGGAGCCTCGGAGCTGTTAGATGTTGAAGCTTCTCAGGTTCGGTGGAGTCCCAGTGTGGGAGCTCCCTTTCAACGGCTGAATAATTGATACATCAAACTTGGGACTTACAAAGCTGGCAATTTAATCTCCTGACTATTTGATGAGCGAGGCCTGGGTTCACTGAGTGTGGCTGTTTGAAGGAGGGGACATAGTGGGGTCCCGCCGGCCCCCACGAGTCACGTCCCCATGAGGTGACAAAGTTTAGCAACGAATGTGCTTTCTAGAAAACAGCGCTGGACCAATGGATCTTTCATTCTATTGCCGGGCTCTGTGGAGTCGGAGCAGGAGCTGACCATTGATTGGCTGATGTAAGCGTCTTCGCGGCAGGTTGGGTTTCACAACAAATAGCTTTAACACCTCCTGTGGGGTCCCCGGTTCTGCCTCGGTTGTGGTTTGATTGGTCTAGGAGAAACCCCCAACGTCTCTGTCCCTCTCTCCTAGCGTTTCACTGTCTCAGCTGACCGACGAGTGGCCCTCCTGATGCATTTAGTATAGCTGAAGTCAAGAGGCGTCAAAGATATTTCCATTCTTAAAAGCCGGCCGGTGTTGACAAAGGCTTGGGGCTCGAGGATTGTACACAAAAAAGGAAACGTGTCAGGAGTAGAGCAGCGTAATGAATGGAGTGCCAAACGAGGGTCTAATGTCGAACAGGAGCTTTTGTCAAAGATGACAAAAGCTCCGTTTTTTTCTGTTTTGATTTGAGGATGTTTTGAATTGTGTATATGTCTCAATTAAAAATGAGCCATATACACATGGTAAAGTTTCACAAAAGAGAAGGGTCAATTTCATTGTATGAACAAAGTGACCTTCTTTTGCCAAAGAACATTTCTTTGTGGTGGTGTTGTGTGCCTAACGTCTAGCACAGTTTTCTTGTTTTCAGTTCATCTGGAATGTGTTATCTAAAGCGTGAAGTCAAGACATTTGGCAGGCGCTAAAAACACATACTTTGGTTTAATTTCTTAGTTTGACTAAGAATATAAAGTTTGAATCATCCAATGGCTATTTCCAATATTGTAATAAGAAGAAGCGACACTTTGACTGCCTAATAAGGACCTCTTCAGTGTTTTCTTGTTACAAGGGAGGAATTCCCATTGCCAGAGATGTTGTGTGTGACCTCCTGTAAATGCAGGCGAGACTCGACACCATCAGGCCCAATCTAACCACAACATTCGACAATACCCTGAAGGGTGTTTTGTATTTTCCAGCCAGAGTTGGCCCCGTTGCACTTTGATCACTTGTGACTTCTTTTGTTTTGTTCGAGTGCCAACGCTCGAATGCACCAGGCAAGAGTTTAGTAATTCAGTGTGTCATAATTCCTGAGGTTTGTGAAATCTACACAGCCGTTCTCAGATTTGTATCTTTTCTTCACGGAACAGAGATTACCAAAACAGGAATCCATAGTAAATAATGTGCTTTAAAAAAAAAAATACGTGCTTGTTGACTGATAATATTGAACATAATATCAGCTTTTGCCAAGATGTGATTATCCTTTTGTCATGCTAAATTATTCTGTTGATTTATCCTGATCCCTGTCCCTGTCTCCCCTTACGATGACTCCCTCTCCCTCCCTCATCCTTTGTCTTTCTCTCTCTCTGTGTCTCTCTCTCTTTTTCTTCTTACTCTCTCCGTTTGTTCCTGCTCCCAGATCCCAGAGCCTGTGTCTGATGACAGAGAGAACCCACCATCCTCATCTCTCGCTCTTCCTATCTGGAACCATTGGAGAGGATCCCTAGAAGAACAACGTCCTTCCTGTAACCCTCCAGTGAAGACCACTTTCTGTTTGGAACCACTACAAAACAGCTCCAGAAGAACAACTTCCTTTTTCTGGAACCCCACCCCCCCCCCCCCCCCCCCCCCCCCCCCCCGCCCCCCCCCTCCCCACCGCCAGTGAAGACAACTTCCTGTCTGGAACCGATGTCCCCCACTGCAGACCATCTCCGACTCCTCCTGGGATTACGGCTCTCTCACACCTTCCTCTTTAATCTCACCTAATGACACCTAACGTCAGATCCACAAGCTTTAATGGGTTGAACTGAACCTTTAGTCTCTGCTTTCGGTTTTTGTACCAAAGTTCCTCCAGCGATTCTGGTCCTTGTTCTCTCACCCTTGGAAACCTCTGACCTCTGCTTCCTCCACCCACCGTTCTCCATCAGTGCCACCAGCACCAGCACCACCATGGCTCGGAGATTACCTGGACCGATAGCCCCAGTCTTACCGCCCATTCCCTGGAGTTACACACACAGCAGCCAGTAAACAACTACAACAACAACACACAAAGTCAGGAGAAGGAATAGAAGAGAGGAAATCAAAGAAAGCAAGAAAGGGTTAGAGAGGAGGGCCCTGGAGAGGAGGGCTGAAGCAAGCTCACACAGCGTACAGGGGCCCCATCCCTCTGGCCACCAGCAGGGGGAGCCCACGAGGCCCGGGAGCCACACTGGGACTATGCAGCTGGGGCTGGTGGCGCTGGCACTGGTGATGCTCAGCTCCCTGTGCTCCTGCTCCCCCGAGAACCGACACGCTCGCCCAATGCTGCCCAAGGCTCGCAGGCACAAACGGGGTGAGTTACATTTAATTTCACAGCAGTCATTTAGTCACGTAGGGGTCAGTTCCCCTTTTATCTATTTACCTTTTAATTGTAGTCTTGTATTTACTGTTTAGTCATTTAGGTAAAGTGTGTATATTTTAATATATTTACTATTACTAGATATTTGTTTAGGAGAACATGTCATTAATGAGTAGGGAGTGTTTAGGGAATCTTGTTAAAGGATACCTACAGGTGGAATGCGGACGTTGGGTTCAAATGTGTTTTCGGCTGTGAGTCAAACAAACTAACCACTGCACTTTCCCTCCTCCCTATTTAACATGTTTTTTTAATTCTATTTATTTATTTATTTATTTATTTATTTATTGATTTAGTCTGACTAACCTGCATGTGTCTCTTTCTCTCTGGGTATCTCTGTAAATGTGACGATACATAAGGGCAGAAGAAAGCAATTTATTGGCCATATCGGGACTATCTCATACATTTATATCAGGCTCCAGCGCAGTTATGATTGGTTGGAATATTTTGCTCCGCCCATTTTTGTGTGTGACGTAATCACAAAAAGTTCTGGAAGAAGTTAAAGTTACAAGTTTAATGGAAGAGACAAAACAACAATAAAACATAAGCAACTAGAAATGACGTGTTTCCTTACCAAACTTTGTTGAACACTGAATAATCGTTGAATGATCTGATTTATGAATTTAAAGTCAACAATTTAAGACTCTCGGTAAGGACGACTTTCGGTCGGTTTCAGTTGGTTTCACATGCTATGTTGTGCTCTCGGACGCGTCACTGTTCTCCCCAAACGACCCGTCTCTCTTCCTCGTTTTATGATCATGTCTCTCCCGGTTCGCGTTTTGAGGCTATTAGTAATGTTTATAAGAGGCTCTTTTTCAGCACGTAATCATTGCACTCGTGCCACAGTCCTTTCTACGTCTGGACGGAGCGAACGCAGCTCTCGTCTCCTCTGCTCCCGGACTCTGTGTTGTTCTAAGCATGTTTCCTGACCCCGTCGCCCCCCCCCCCGAGACGGCCCCCCTCTGGTGGGATGGCTGCGGCCCCAGAGCTGCTGCTGCCGCTACAGTTTATCTTGGAGATAACGTCTGCCCTGTTTAACAAACTGTTCTCGGGGAATCCCTCCCTCCATCCCCGACTCATAAAAACGACAATTCATACCAGGAGTGACCTCAGCACACAGGGTATGCTGGGATACCAAGACCAAAACCCTGATTGGACAAAGATTGGTCTTCAGTGAGAAATATCTATTAAATGGGAATCTGAGGTCATTCTCCTGAATTTGTCGTAAAATGACTCAGGCTTGAGAGGTTCACATCTGAGTGCCATGTGCTGCAGCAAATAATGTAGAATCTGAAATAAATCTCTTGTAGAACTAAGACTTCTCACAAGAGGTTGTTGTAAAATGTATCCTGAACACTTTCATCTGATTCCATGTTTTCCTTCCAACTGAACTCGGGCAGCGTTAGCAGCATAGCTAAAATAGCGTCGCTAAAGTAGCATGCCAAATCATTTCTCTCCGCTTTGGAGGGTTCGGCGAATGGGCGATATACATTTTTTCAAACCGTTGAAACCTCTATGATTGCGAGTCAACCGTCAAAAAAAGCAATTTGTAAAGCTAGCTAGTGAAAAGGCTTTTTATAGCATCTGTTTCCAGTGTGCCACGTGCCATAAGCTGCTTCGTTCTCTTCTGTCACAGGTTGGAAGCAATCATCTGTATAGGGATTTTGATCTGGCATTTAATTGATAAAGTTGACAAAGTCTGCCTTTATTCTCCCACACACACAAGAACTGAGCTAACCATTTTAGCACCTTCACTCATTCTCAAGCGCGTCCCCCAGTTAATCTATCGGAAAATCACCCAACCCTACTGCAGTGTCTTATTGTGCGTGTCTCCAAGAATATATATGCAAATCACCTCTTAGTCACTCAGATTGTTAGTCCGAGCGTATCCTGTGGGGCGTCTTACACTGCGCTGGTTCACTCCACCAGGCTGGGACAATTGGGACGTTGTGCAATGTCGTAAGACAATGATCACCGACAATGCAGACCCAGCTAATGAGAAAACACATGTTTTCTCACTCTACTGATCTCTGGCAGACTGTTTGTCGATAAACTGCAGGGTGAGCATGAGGAGCACACACGGATCTAATACCACATAATTGTTTTAATGCTCAGTTGACGCATTTCGTGAGGAGGGATATAGAACACGAGTGAGGTCAACGCAAACTTGGCACTTAGAGAATATGGCTACAGGAGAGATGTAGATAGAATGATTCAACACATTGCACCGCAGAGATCTTCAGATGAATGCTTTACAACATGAGAATGTCGCTGTACAAACGCCACGTGAACCTGTTGACAAACGCCGACTGTAGGTTTCTATACGCCTCGAGCAGGATGCCCTAAAACACCTCCTCATTCACGACCTGTATTTCACACTAACTTTGGATAAAAGTGTCTGCGTAAATATGTAATGTTGTCGGGTTTTCCCCCAAGGGATCAATAAAGTCGTCTTATTTCATGTCACCTTATCTCATCTTATGTTCCAGTTATCACTGAAGGGCCACCACCTTGCCCCAAGGGCTGTGAGCGCTGCTCGGAGTACAACGGCTGCGTGAAGTGTAAGCCCAAACTCTTCATCTTCCTGGAGCGCAACGACATCCGGCAGATCGGGGTGTGCCTGGCCTCCTGTCCCGTGGGCTTCTTCGGCATAAGGAACCCCGAGACCAACCGATGCACACGTGAGTTCCGCCATGGCTGGGTTGGTGCACTCTAAACTTAAACTTAAACTCAACTTCAAAAACCAACACACGAAACCTTCTCCACACTCGCCGAATTCACACGACACGATTTGGGCCAGGGTTTTCAGTTTTCCAGGCGCATGTTTTTATGACGGAATTTGGAGGCAAGTCAACCTCGTAGGGCATTCCTCCTCGTGACACGTCTTGTCATGTGTGACCCCCCTGTCATGGATGAGTCTTCAAGACAGCCAATTACAAGACAGGCAGTCGTGTCGTGTGTGGAGAACAGCGGTCTTGTGTGTAAGGGTCTCTAACTAAACCCAACTAACCGAACACAAACTCAAAATTCTTAATTAACGACACATACTCTCAACCAAATAAACACTTAACTTATGGAACAGTCAAAACGAACCCAATCAATGCTGGGTGACTGGGTAGACAAAAGTGCGGTGTCCAATTAGCATTCTGACAATTTTTCAATTCTGCTGGGAAACCAATTCAATTCTGCCATAATAACCAATGAAAGATGCTCCACAGCATTAGGTTCAATGGCTTGGTCCATTGAGCTTCAGTTCTCGATGGAGAATGCTAGTGTCACCTCATAAATTATGGCATTCTTTGTACATTAATTGTTTTTAATATAGAAAGAAATGCTTTGTATTTCATCCTCTGAAGTCCATATTGCGGCACGTTGACGTGACACTGATGGCGAAGCGATGCAGCATTTTCAATGGAGCCTTGGGTTTAGTGGCGATTGATAGTATTCCAAATTCCTGTATTGCAAATTGTCCCTCTGGGGTCAATAAAGCATTTTATTCTCTTGTCTTGTTTAGTTTAATTCCATCTCAGACATCATGGTCATTTGGTCAACAGGTGATTGTAATAAAATAACAGTCGAAATCAATCAACTGATGACTGGAGCCAAAGCACAGTTCTATTGCGCCACAAGGGTTGGGTCGATTTGCATTTTCTGAACTGCTAAACCAAATGCTGCTGTTGAATGACCTTTTACCGCTTAACTTTTACTGACAGTAATGGTGAATTGTGCTTCTGCATCCTGTAGGCAATGTAGGCACGCCGTCGCCGGTATGCTGTATTTTTATTTTATTCAATGATTCTGAGCATAATCCACCAAAAGTCACAAACAATTGCCAGCCATATATAGAGTCTATACGTAATTAACTGGAAGGCGTAGTCAGATCCAACAAGGTTGGACCTGACTTGGACCTAAAATACAACCTGTTGATGAATGATAACAGACTTCTAATTGCTTGTCGGTAACTGTGATGACTCACAGTGATGACTGCCAGTTTAGAACCTCAATGACACACCCCGAAAACCTGCGACACACCAACGCAAAAATTTAAACTTGTATGGTACCTCCTGGATCAATGCCTGAAGAGTGCGTGCCTCTACCTCTTAGCGTGGGTTGTGGTTGGGTTTGGCTAATCTGCAGGGCCACTCCAAGTGTTGTCATACTCTGTGTTTATCAAATCTACCACGGTTTGTACCAGAGACCCAGTGCCCAAGACCTTTTTACAATGTCTGTTTCCCTTTACTTGTGGGCAAACAAAAAAATGACATAATTGGAAGAGAATCCCAATGAAAAAAAGCATCTGAAATGCACTTTTGTTTGTCTGTTTTTGAGAGGAAGTCTGTTTGTTTTTTGGAGCAGCCTTGGGGTAGCTTTCACCGCCTGTTTTTACAGTGGAGCCCACAATCACACACTGATGGATGTGTGCAGTTAATAAACACTCAATGATATATGGTCCCAATGAAAGGCAGACTGACACCTCTGTATTGCACTCTAGGATGTGTACATGTTTCTCAATTACACACACACACTCATACATGTGTACAGACTCAAGCATAAACACCAAACGTGTCTGAGTAACACTCAACATACAGTGTATCGTCTCATTAAAACACTTATGAATGCGTACAATGTCTGTGTACAACACTGTGCAATACAATGCAATACAATACAAAACCTGCACTGTGTAACTTTACACTGTAGCGATTACAATGTAGATTTCCCTCCCTTCTTTTAACAAAAATGAAAAAGTTACAAAAAAAGTTCTTTAAAAAAAAAAGTCATGGCTGCAATGCAAGAGAAAACACTGCAATAGCGCAAGTTCAATTTGTTTTTGTACCAAATGATTTTATATTTGACAGACACACTGCGGGCTAACCAGCTGACAACTCATCCCTCAGCACTACATGAGAAGGGGATATTTGACAAAGTAATACAGACTTCCATTAAAGCCTTTCCAGAGCCGGCGGTCTGTCTTTGTTATTTAGTTTCCCCACAGGAAGGAAAATGGCGATTCCTTTGCTTTGCTTTGATGAGCTGTGGCGTGATCACGTAATATCTGTCAGATGTTGTGTTTTCTCCATGCCTCCCTACCGCAGTAAAGGCCTGCGTAACACAAGTGATTTTAAACCACGGGAGGTAGAGTCTCCGAACCGGCGACCCAGAGGGTTCGACGCTCCGAGATTCACTTGAGCAAGGCGACCTACACTTTCTCATGGCAATTTGTTTGTGGGTTTGCACAGTTCACACCGCCGTTTGTAGGGTGAGAATTTGAGGCGTAAATATATAATATACAGTGCTTATCGGACCCCAGGGTGTTAGAGAAGCGATTGATCCTAATAACGCAGTGCCTGTGCTCGGTGGTGCAACAGCAGTGATTTTAAGCTTGCATAACAAAGTGAAGCTCGCAGTGTACTGTTCACAAAGGTTTTATGAGTGAAAGAATTATGAGTGATCGTGCAACAGGAAGACATTTAACTGCTGCTCAGTTTCTCAACACAGGGGGCTCAGAACACAGCCCACATAATCTCGTAACAATTACCTTGCCTTGTTAGCTTTCCGACTTTTAATAAGCTTGCGTTAAGAGGTATTTTATAGATAGCGCAGACCTTTTTTTATTCTTTAACCGCCTTCTCCGCCAATAAATGTGGGAACAAAAAACTTTGATGCCACTGTCTGGTGAGGGACTATAGGCTACTAGAAGACCATGTATACATACCGTGTATGTATGGTCCCATAGTTAGCTTTTTACCGCCTTTAGCCATTCACAGTATTATTGGTTTAAGTGCATTTTATGCAGTGTATATAATATACGGTATAGCCACCTGTATGAATAAATTATTTTCATTGTATGAATGAAATACACATTTTCTTAGTTTGCTTTGTTTGTTGGCAAACTTGTGATCATTGCGTTGTTATCTAGTTAAAGGATATTTGTTATTTTTGGCAAAGAAGAGCTCTAGTATAAGTGTGTTCTAAAAAAAGTGTATTAGAGTTTTTCAGGATGTTCTTGGCAAACATTGTGGTTCAACTAGTTAAAATATGTCTCCTACGGTGTTGTTATAAAATCATTTTACATTCACATTCAGGGCATTTGGCAGATGCTTTTGTCCCAAACGACATACAAAACATACATTTTTCGAAAGAGTGAAAGAACTAAATATCACTTAGATTTGAATAGAACAAGATTCAAGCACTCGTGATTGCTAAGTTACTAGAACAAGTTTCAAGCACTCATAATTGCTAGGTTGACTTCTTGCTGGTAAACAGCAAGATAGATTTTCCATTCCCCGAAAAAGTCCTGCATATTAAAAAAACGGAATAACGGGAGACCACAAACATGCGTATAAAAACAAATGAGACATTGTTCAAATTAATAACACATATCTTCCACTCATCATCAGAGTTTACAGGCTTAATCTGCCTCAACGTCAAACAAGAAAGCACTTTAACAAAACATCAAGATCGTTTGCCACAGATCCAGCCCTCAGCTGTTTATTCCAATTTCACTTTAACATTGTCATGTTCTCCATCTCAGCGATCATTACACGCAGACTTCTTCCCCAAATTCCTGTCCGAGGCCCACTGTGGCTAGCCTGGAGCTAGCAGTCTGACTGAGGCTAACCGCGGCTAACTAGCGTCCATCCTGTCCGAAGCCAACCGTGGCTAACCTGGAGATATACCATCCATCCAGTGACCCGGGAGAGTATGGTTCGCAACATTTGTCTTACATTATAGAATGCCAACGTCAGTGCTGTCAAATTTAGCCGTCAAGCGATTTAGCATAATAATTGCGACCAGCAGTCCAGAGAGCTAGGGATCCCCCTGTGTCCCTGCGAGCGCCCCCCCACGTGGAAATGCTCCAGCTCAAATGATGTGGACAAACGTCTTGGTAAATACATACAGACACATCCCCCCGATTCCTTCCTGCCGTCCCTCCTTTGTCCTTCTGTGAGCATCCGAAGCCGGTTATTGTGGTTTCTGACTGAGAATCATTTTGAAAGTAATGCGGACGATTTCGAGGAATTCCGTTTTTCGGAGGAAGAGATCTTTTTGGGTCGTCTGTTCGTGGTCTGGTTCTTGTCATATTTAATATAGTCGGTGAATTGAGGAGGGATGGGTGGTTTGGGATCACATGGCACATGGCAGCTCCCCTCCTATACTGATGCATAGACATTGTGGTTTAGAAATAAGGTTATGGGTGAAGGCCTTGGTTAACTGGTTAAAGCATGTGAATGAATGAAATACGTGTGAATACCAATATGTGTAATTTGAATTCTTCAATCTAAATCCACTTCATCTGTACCTCTAGCCCAAAATTAAAAAGATAACTGCTGGAAATACTTCAGTAGAAAATTAGCTTGTTCAGATTCTTAAGTTATGAATTTGTAAAATTTTTGACGGTCCCAAGTGAAGAATCCAACAACAATTATGTCGTCATAATTGTTGTTGTACTAATTATTTTATGACGATTAATCCTGTCCTCTGATCTCTTGTCGTCTCTCCTGTTTCTTCCAGAATGTAAGATAGACAACTGTGAGGCGTGTTTTAACAAGAACTTCTGCACCAAGTGTAAGGAGGGCTTTTACTCCCTCCGAGGGAAGTGTCCCATGACCTGCCCCCCTGGCCTCACCAGCATCAACGGCACCATGGAGTGCATCGGTAGGTCAGCTCTCTTACCGGACTAACTCCCTCTCTGACTCATCAGTCTATTTCTTTTACGGGACTAACTCTATCTAACTCTTACCTGACTAACTCTCTCACCTGCCTAAGTCTCACCAGACTAACTCTCTCACCTGACTAACTCTCACCAGACTAGCTCTATTACTGGACTATGTCACAACAGACTAAGTCTACGACCAGACTAACTCTCTCACGCGACTAAGACTCACCAGACCCAAGTCTCACGAAACCAACTCTATTCCTAGACTAACTCTTTCAACATTCTAACTCTCTCACCAGACTAAGTCTCTACTACCGGATTAAGTTTCACCAGACTAATTCTATGAGGAGACTAACTCTTTCACCAGACTAACTATACGTGGTAATGTGAATGTGAATGTGTTGGTCGTTTTTATGGCACAAAATATTTGGTGGGCCCCAGGCCAAAAGTGCCTCCACAGGTGGGTCAAGGCATGTTCCAGAAACCCTGTCCTTAGAGCAAGGCACCTCATGGCCAAAATGAACGGGTGAATAGGAATGCGAACGAGTGTACCAAAGTGTGTGTGTGTGTGTGTGTTTGAGTTAGTGGCAGTGGATGAATGTGTGAATGAATGAATGTGTGTGCCGCTCTTGAGGGCTGCACGACTGCTCTAGTAGTGGGCGGTGGACAAAGCGCCTTGATAAACATCGCCCCGCGAAGCCACATTAGAGGGAGGTGCCTCTAATGTGGCTTTGATCAAGTCCAAATGTGGAAACGCTGTAAACCCAACGTGAGCTCGGTGAGGAGCAGTCTGCAACGCCTCGCTCAGCGTCTGCTATGCTAAACGCTCTGTGTCCTGGCAGCCCCGCACCGCCTGTCAGAGCAGCAGCAGAGAGAGACCAACTGTGACCGCGTAATGACGCTCTTTCTCAATCGCACATGGGCTGCTGAACCCAGAGAGGCCAGAACAGTATTCCTCTAGGTATCCAGGGGAAAGTGTTTGTGTTTGTGTGACGCAGATATTCAGGCAGCCGCCGGAGTGTTCGGCGGGGAAAGGATCTGGAACCCGCCGATTTGTTTTTGTGATGTCACTTCCTGTTTCTCAAACCTGCCTGACTCAGAGCCGAAGCCTGGGAACATTTCGAAAGCCATATTTATTTTTTTCTCAAATTTGACATTTGACATTTTCATTGTTAGTTTAAACACCAGCTCTCTGGTTTGTACTTTTCATTTCATTGGTCAGTCCAAGTCTAAACAGAAATAAAGGTTTAATTGCCTGGTTGTTTGGAAATTACATAACCTCGCCTCTGTAGTGCTGTTCAGAAGAGAAGTCACCAGAAACATTGGCAAAGTCCTCCAAGCCTTGGGACCTTATTATCCCAAACCTCCAAACCTTATTATTTGTTGTTTTTACCAATGCTTTTGTACTTCTTTCTTGTGTACAAACAGATAAACTAAACTAAAATAAACCACCCCCTTGATCTGAGTTTGGGATTGTACCTCTTGGTCAGATATATCACATGAAAAGTTTGAAACAGTACCCCTTACAATTGAAACTTACCTAAACTCTCGCCTGAATTTAGGATGTTAGAAGTTTGGTATTGGTGCAACGTATCATTCGGTATCGTACCTCCTGATGTCCTATGGTAGAAGCTTGGGCTGGCACCTCTGGATGTATGGAAGGAGTCTCCTCATGTGCTTTGTCCCGTGCAGGCCAGCCCGTGGTGGAGTGTGAGCTGGGCGACTGGAGTGCATGGGGCCCCTGCATGAAGAAGAACAAGACATGTGGTTTTAAGAAGGGCTCCCAGGCCAGGCTGAGGCAGCCTCTCCAGACGGGCCCCAGGGCCGATGGGCCCCTGGGTCCCCGGACCCCCCAGACCTCCCAGCCCTGCGGTCCCCAGGCAGAGAGGAAGAAGTGTGTGGTGGTGAAGACACCATGCACCATGCACAGAGGTACACTAGCATACACACAAAGCCCTAACCAACACCATACTCCACTTCCACTGGGAAGAAAATGATCTCTATATACCGTATATATATATATATATAATTATTTTACATACATTTGTATCTATTTTTGTAAATATAATAATCTACATTATATATATATATTTTTAAATTCATATTCATGTCATAGTTTCTTTTTATATTTGTGTATATCAATCAAATCAAATATTTCTTTCTTTTTCTTTCATTTATTATCCAATTTAGAGATATTATTTATTGTTTTATGTTTTATATAACTGTCATGCATCCATTTTTTCTTGAGCTGACCGATAAACAAAGTGAGTCGTTACTCATCAACCAAAGGTCTTTCTCCGAAGCCAGAGCATCGGAAGAAGTACACCGGGGGTTGATTGGGTTTGGCTTGGCCCACAGACAGCAACGGACACCAAAGTTCTTGACTTCCCAGCATGTAAACAGTGCAGGGCGTCCGTGAGCCAGAGCGATGATGGCTCGGGGTTCTGCGCCGTGGAGCTGGCCCAGGATCAGAGCTTGGATCAGGGCTGTTTGTTTCGCCGCTCGCTGAGGCGTGAGGGTGACACGGATCTCATGTGTTTCTCACGCTCGCCGCGTCGACCTGCCGTCCAACGGTTGTCCCGCGGGTTAGCGCAGATCTAACAAGCCGTGTCGTGTACTCCGACAGCGCATACATTATCGGGTTCTGTTTCACTTCCCACAGGCGTGGGCTGGTTCTCCGGACAAAGAATAGTGATGCAGAGGGTGATAAAAGAAGAAAGACTAAAAAGGTGGAAATGGACATTGACTAATAAGTGAAATTACCATGTCAGGTCCTGTTCTCAGTTGTAGTTAGGTGCTCTTGTAGCATTTAGCTCGGATCCATTGCAGATTGTAGCTAGATCTTGTTACAGCTGGTAGCTAGGTCCAATTTTAGCTTGTAGCTAAGGTCCTATTGTAGCTGTAGCTTTGTCCTATTGGAGCATGTAGCTAGGTCTCGTTTGGTAGCGGGTAGCTTGGTTCTGTTTAGTTTGTAGCTAGGTCATATTGTAGCTGGTAGCTAGGTCCTATTGTAGCTGGTAGCTAGGTCATATGTAGCTTGGTAAAGCTAAGGTCATATTGTCGCTGGCAGCCTAGGTCATTGTAGCTGTAATAAGTCATATTGTCGCTGGCAGCTAGGTCATATTGTAGCTGGTAACTAAGTCATATTGTAGCTGGTAGCTAGGTCATATTGTAGCTGGCAGCTAGGTCATATTGTAGCTGGTAGCTAGGTCATATTGTAGCTGGCAGCTAGGTCATATTGTAGCTGGTAGCTAGGTCATATTGTAGCTGGCAGCTAGGTCATATTGTAGCTGGTAGCTAGGTCATATTGTAGCTGGTAGCTAGGTCATATTGTAGCTGGCAGCTAGGTCATATTGTAGCTGGCAGCTAGGTCATATTGTAGCTGGTAGCTAGGTCATATTGTAGCTGGCAGCTAGGTCATATTGTAGCTGGTAGCTAGGTCATATTGTAGCTGGCAGCTAGGTCATATTGTAGCTGGCAGCTAGGTCATATTGTAGCTGGTAGCTAGGTCATATTGTAGCTGGCAGCTAGGTCATATTGTAGCTGGTAGCTAGGTCATATTGTAGCTGGTAGCTAGGTCATATTGTAGCTGGCAGCTAGGTCATATTGTAGCTGGCAGCTAGGTCATATTGTAGCTGGTAGCTAGGTCATATTGAGCTGGTAAGCTAGGGTCCATATGTAGCTAGAGTGCTCTCATAGTTTGCAGCTGACGTCACGGTGGAAGGTGGGAAGCAGATTTACACATTGTTTTGCCGGCTGCGTTCTGGAAAGAATCTCCACTGTAAGTTCAGCACAATAATTACCAGTGAATTATTATAAACTGCCCATAAAAAGACGGGTGTCGCTGACTGCCAAGTGTATAAACGTTGACTTGTTGCATCACAGGAAAAAGGTTGTCAGTGGACAGTGCTAGAAGACGGGTTTATGATGAGTGAGGTGTCATGAGATAGGAGTGGAACCACAAGAGACCTCTGGTATAAAACAAGGGATGGGAATTTAACGCATTTGATCCTGATTTTTATCTGTTTGGGCTGTTAAATTGGCCTGCCCTGCGAGCGCTATTACCATCGATGTATAGAAACACATTTTATCTCTGTGAATTCGCAATTGGCTATTATTTCTGACTCTCGTGCACTTGAGTATTGTGTGAATCCACCATGTGCTAAATCAGCGTGGCTGAAGAGTTTGGCTAATGGTCTGGGTACATAAACCACTGCAGGCAGCGCTTGTATAACAACAGTGATTTACTGGATTGCACAGCTACAATGGTTTGGCCACAGTTACCATTTTTTTCCACCCTTAGTGAAGCTCTCTGCAACACGGACTCACACGAACACCAGTTTGGTTTTGGTTCTCTCCGATTTGTGATTGTTTTCGCCAGACCGCCTTGTTTAGTTTGGAAGTAGAGACTCCTGCAATTAGTGTGGAGATAATTGATGGAGTTCCCCTCTGCCGGCTCCATTAGCGGTTTGTTAGAGAGCTAATTAAGTGCTTAAAACAGCGAGCACATCCGTTCAGAGTGCCGCGAGTGTGTTTAAGGGCCCTTAACGGACTCGGGGTACCTCTCGTATCTACTGGAACAATTACAACGAATGTTAAGTACTGCTTTTGTTCTCGTCTGAGCGGCTGCCAGGAAGAGGTTTATGAGTCCAGGATATGTTGATGTGGAGCATTGTGGCACCAGGTTTTATCTGTGGCCCTCCAGGCTTCCAGTAAACACAACAGCGGGAGTGTATGCCCAGCCTAGTTTGGACTCTATATTCTCCGTCCTCGATGCCAAGCTTTGTAACGGCAGGAGGACACACGTATGGAAAGAAGCGGTGTGGTTTACTTTGTGTCAAACACTCGAAAACTATTGACTACTTGTTGTTGTACTTGAGAGTCGAAGACTTTCAATGTGAAACTTTCTGCGCTCGTCTCTCCTGCTTCTTTGGGCCTCAGGGTTCATTTGCGTTTATGATCCTTTTATCCAAAGTGACATCCAAGTGAGCATATAATTGAAATTGGATTAGCTACAAGAAAGGGTTTTGAAAAAAGATAATTGGGCAGAGGGAAGATTAGCTCTGGGAAACAGAACACACAGCGACTACAATTTACATTTACATTTAGATTTAGGGCATTTGGCAGACGCTGTTATCCAAAGCGACTTACAAAGAGTACATTTGTTGAAGGAGAGGCAGCAATATATCACTGTGGTACCTGAAGATAAGAATAGAGCTGTTTTCGAGCATTCATATTTACGAGACAAATTTATTGAATGCTTGTATTAGCAAAATAGTAACATTGGAGATAGAACAAGTGCATTCTACACGTTTTTGAACATCACTGACATGTGAGACCTTAGATACACACAAGATACACATCCATTTTGGCTCTTGAGCACTTGTGCCCTCTCCAGTCCTCTTCAGAATGTTTACCTCATCAGCTCACCGATCGGTTGGCCATGTTTATAAAGTGGGCCAGTGATGTCAATGGGACTTCAGGTTGTCTGGACTGGGTGCTGCTGTGGGAGATACTGTAGGCTGGTAGTGAGAGTAGAGGAGGGGGTGTTCATCACTACCGATACCGACACAAAACGACTAAAGGGGCCCTATTATACCACCAGGTGTGAGCGGGTGTGTCCACCTAGATGTAGGCTGACTAGATCAGTTTCCCAGTTGGTACAGTCCACTGGGTAGGCTGATGGTGGGATAGTAGGGCTCCTTTAATGAAACAAAGGTTGCCACCAGCCCACACACTCAGGAGAGTGCTAGCAGGTACCATCTTGTCTGTCAGTTCAATTTACCTGCACCCTTTACAAGAAACCAGACTTTCACAAAACTGCCTGTCCTCAGAGGAGCCCCGAACTAAACCAATATATGTGGCATTGTGGCAAAGAGGATTGTTACATTCTTTTTAAATGATTTTAAACATAATAGAAGGAAACTCACCTGGTTCATAGTTGTATATCTGTGTGAATAGTGTTCCAAATTCCACAAAATCTAGTGTTGAACTGAACGGAACTGTCATTCAGGTTTAAAACATAGACTGTAGAAAATGTGAATGGAGATGAGGAAGAGAAGCTGTGCAAAAATGAGGCTTGAATGGCCCCCTCGCTCTGGACTCTGCTCAAAACCCATTAATATTCCATCCTTAAACTTTAATTCAGATGCTTCTCATTAAGGAGCGGGTAAGGGGATCGGCCATCTTGTTCAAGGATGCACAAGGTGTAGGTTGAGGACATCAGAGCTCGAACCCTCGCACACCTGATCCACCTCCTCTCACTCTCCTTTCAGGGCGGAAGAACAAGGGCGATCGACGCGATGACTCCACCGCCCGGAGAGAGCGAGAGAACGGGCGGGGGCGAGGACGGGATGGGGTTGGTGGTGGTGGTGGTGGAGGAGGAGGAGGAGGAGCAGGAGGAGGAGGAGGAGGAGGAGCGGGGAGGAGGAGGAGCGAGGAGGAGGAGGAGGCGGCGGCGGTGCCAGGAGACGGAAGACCCAGAGCCGGTTCAGCACCCAGCCCAGCACCACCACCAACACCACCACCACCACCTCCACCACCTCCACCAACAGCAGCAGCAGCTCGTTCAGCTAGCCAACCGCGCTCCAGGAACCCAGAGAGGAGGCCGAGAAATAGCCTCAGTCTGAATATGAATAAACTAACATGTAGAGAGAGGTGGAGGACTGGTTTGCCGCTGCTATGTTACGTTCGAAGGAGCCACAGAGAACGGGAGGTCTGACCAAAGACAAGGTTTATAGAGGGAGAGAAAGAGAGAGAGAGAGACAGAAAGAGACAGAGAGAGAGAGAGAGAGAGAGAGAGAAGAGCCAAGCGGGGAGCGTGTTAAGTTAACAACAACGCACAGGAAGTTGTTGGATACGGTTCATATTCTCTCTCATTACCCCAGAGAGGAGCTGTGAGAAACTGTCTCGTCCATCTGTTCTCCTGCGCCATAGTATATATACACTATATATATCTACATATATATATTTATACAGTAGATATACAGTATATATATATACACACATTCCCCCCCAGAGTCCGATCCTAATCACAGTCTGGTTTTCATTGTTCTTGGTGTTGTTGTTGTTCGCTTTTCTAATGTTTGCGCAAGTGAGCTGACAGTTAATCTGGCGTGGGGCGCGGAGGGTAAACAGCGCTGGACGTCGTTGTACCTTTGCTTTGGAGTCGGGAGGAAACACAAACACGGGCACTGGAACTCATTAGTGGTTTGTGAGGGGAGAGGGTCATCGGGATACTTAACGAAGACGACGAAGGAGGAGGAGGAGGAGGAGGAGGAGGAGGAGGATTCTGGGAGGCAGACTTAGCCGGATTAGCGGCAGAAGATGAGAAGATCAGAAGATCTGCCTGTTCGGGTTCATGTTAAAACACAGCCGTTCCCTGCGGAAAATAACTCGGATGACTTAGCAATGAAAATGTGCGTGCATTCGGAATTGCACGTGTGTCTATGCACATGCATATACAACACTCACGCACACACATACACACATACATATATATGTATATATATATATATATATATATGCCTGTGTGTGTGTGTGCATGTATGCATGCATATGTGTTGAATGTGTGTGCGTGTAATCTCACACTGGGGGGGGGTGGGGGGGGTGAGCGAGCGAGGGGTGTAAGACTAGCTCTATCTGTGTGGCATTTCTTTATTCGCAAAGCAAGCAAAGTACTACGTTAAACACACACATACATACATACATACATACATACGCAATAACTATAAATCTATTCATGTATAGCATCCAGCCATGCAACGCGCTGCTGCAGCGTATGTTAGCAACAGTCTTCAGACTTCCAAAGTGTTTCTCATAGAGATCAATGTATAGCGTTCAACGTTCTGTTTGTAATCAAAACCTGGGCTTTATTACATCACAAAGGCAGTGTCTGTTGTTCTGTAGAGTTTGAACCATTTGATGATTTGAGTTTGAATGATGATATTGTTCGGTTTGGCTTGACACCTGCTATGCAGATGGCAAAGGTACACTTAACATTATCTTGTTGTTCATGTTTATGGGTTGCGATGCCGAAAATGTCAAACATTGTTTATCATCAGTCATAAAGAGTATTAGTATAATTTGTGTATATCTTCTTCTCAAAGAGATTAAATAAATTTTAAACTGAATAAAGTGGAACTGAATTCAGTTTTCTCTTACAGGGATGGACATGTCTGCTCCTCGGATTTCAAATGTTCATCTTATATGATTGATAAGCATTTGGTCAATTGTATTATTCAGTGATCCATCATGTTTGTTGATTGATTTATTTGGTCAGTGAAAGCTACAGTACGTCCTGCAAGCGGCCATTCGATAGCACAATGGCGTCTTGCGCTAGTTATCATTAGTTAATGTAAGTTAACATTAGTTGGCGTCAGTTAGCATGAGTTAATGCTTGTTATTTATTTATCTATTTGATGACACTAGTTAACACGAGTAGCGTTATTCAGCACTAGCTAGCACTAGTTATTGTTAGTTCGTGAGTTAGTCTCGTGTCGGGTGTCTCTCTCACCGCCCGGGAGGTGGAGACGCTACTAAAGTCGGGGATCGACTTTCTCTGCAACCATTGGGACCCCTGGCGCCCGGGCGAGGGGGTCGTAAACGGAGACAGAAATAAAAACTAATGATGTGTCAGGGCCGGGGCCACGGGGTGGCCGCGGGGGGCCAGGGGGGTCCACCAGGCCCTGGAACACACAGCTAAACAGCCGCTTCTCATTAGCAACAGGGAGGGCAGCGGCAGTGGCGAAGCGCGCGCCATAAATTACACCTCCATCCCTCTTCCTGACAATAAATTGTTGAGCCGACCTCTGCTTTGCTTCCACTCTTTCTTCCTCTCCCACGCTCCCTCCCACCTCCTTGCTCCTCGTCCTCCTGTCGCCTCTCTCTCTCTCATCTTCTCCTCCCTTTCTCCTCTCCTCCATCACCACCCGTCTTGTTGTCCGTCTCCCTTCATCTTCCCTCTCCTTCCTCCTTTCTAACCCTACCCTTCTCCCTTCACTCTCTCCTCTTCCTCCTGCTCCCCCGTCCCTCTCTCCTTCTCTTCCTTTCACTCTCTCCTCCTCCTCCTCCTCCTCTCCTTCTCTCCCTAGTCCTCCTTTCACTCTCTCCTCTTCCTCCTCCTCCCTAACGACTTTCGCCTCCTGCCTTCAGTCTCCTCTTCCTCCTTCTCTTACTCCTCCCTCTCTTCTTCTCCCCCCCTTCACAAACTTCACCTCCTCCCATCACTCCATGCTCCTCCTCCCTCCCACCCTCCTTTCACCTCCTCTCCCACTTCCCCTCCTCCTCCTCCTCCCTATCCTCACCCCCCCCCCACCTCCTTTCACCTCCTCTCCCCCTTTCCCCCCCTCCTCCTCCTCCCTGCCACCCTCCTTTCACCTCCTCTCACCCTTCACCTCCTCCTCCCTCTCTCCTCCTATAGGGAGAAGGATCGTCAGAGTGTGGGTGCTCTCCGCCGTCGGCAAACATCTCAAACTGCCGATGATGTCATGGCGTTCTACTTGGCGGGCAGGGATGAAGCTTTTTTAGCCGATTCTTCGTCAGCTGCACTGCACACACACGCTGTTTTATTTGAAATCTCGTGTACCTGTTCCTCTGACGCACCAATCAGGGCCGTTTTCAGACGTCAGGTTGTCATGGGTGGAGGGGGGGGGGGGGGTGAGTCATTCTCGCGTCCCTCCACACCTCCACCCACTCCTTCTGTACCTACACCCGCTATTCTCCGAGACCGCCATGAATACGTTCCTCTCCTCCACCGACTCCCATTCTCACGCCTCCTACTCTCCTCTCTCCGTGTCCATCTCCACACCCGTCCATACCTTCATCCACCTTCATCGTCCACTCCCTCTCTATCCCTCCGTCGACTCTATACTTCCACAACCCCCGTTCGGCGTCCCCCCCCGCCGCCATGATCCACGTTTTCATAATCCTCTTCCACATCTCCATCCGCTGCTCTTCTCCACCTCCCTTCAAGCCGTCGCCGCCGCCGCCACCACCCCCCCCTCCCCACCACGGTAATCTCCCTGTAAGTCTGCAGATGAAGGGAGGTTCAAGTCCAGATCTTCAGGGTTGAAACGAGGACACCTCCCCAGGACTGATCTGTGATCACATGGTTCTCTCTCTCTCTCTCTCTCTCTCTCTCTCCCCCCCTCTCAGCTTTAGATCTGAGTGATAAGAACTGGGAACATTGAGAAGGGGGTAATTTTCCCCTCAGAGTTATGAGGACCTGACGTGAGCCATTCGCGAACGTTACCCAAGACAGTCAAGCCCCCCCTGGAGCAGAAGAACACCACAGCCACATTCAGTCAACCAACAGCCCCCTCCCCCCCACTAAACCTCGCCTCAGAGAACCAAGACAAGAAAACCAAATTTTAAAAAAAAGAGTCTCGGGTTCGAACCCCCTTACCCCATCACTCTATACTTCACTGCCTTTGAGCAAGGCACCACTTGATTTCTGCACCAGAACAAGTGCAGCTCACTTGGCCCAACAAAAATGCAATCTATTTAAACATATCACAGTGAAGTAAAGGTTTGCATTGCAAACAACATAACATTTACAATAAACATTTAACACGCACACGTCTAAACTGTGTGTGAAGAAGACAGAGGAACAGAAACAGCAGTGTGAGTGGTGGGAGAACTACAGTAGGCTCTATGAGGAGGCCTTACTGTACCGCCGCCCTGTGGACACTATCGGAGTTACACCATGAGCAAAGGCCAAAGAAACCAGGAATAATCTACCATCTAATCCAGGGGTGTCAAACATGCGGCCCGGGGGCCAGGTGCGGCCCACCAGCTGACCCAATCCGGTCCGAAAGGCAATTTCATAAAATGCATTGGACGGTTGGATGGATTCATCTTTCTGGTTGATTTCTTCACTTTATTCACAATCACACAAAAAATGGTCGTAGCTCTTACGAATAACCACGAAGCTGCACGAGTTGTAAGAGTTTCATATGTATTTTCACGGTGTTTTGTTTGTCCGGCCCCCGCTAAGTAGCATTTGGTCCTTTCCGGCCCTCAACCTCAAATGAGTTTGACACCCCTGATCTAATCAATTGTGAAAAGTGTTTAAAATGTGAAAACTGTTTAAAATGTAGCAAATACATGAACAAATTTAATGTGTTTTTTTTTTTTTATCAGATCTTAAACTGTTCCAAATTGCCAATGTTGCACCAACAGAAACACTGAGGACCATGTGTGTAATTAGATGAGTGTAATTAGCATCTCTATTCCTATCTTCAGGTACCACAGTGATATATTGCTGTCTCCTTCAACAAATGCACTCTTTGTACATTTGTTGTTTAGGATAAGAGCGTCTGCCAAATGCCCTAAATGTAAACGTAACTGTAATGTAAGTGTAATGTAAGTGTTTTCCACCAGAGAGCAGTGCATAGAAGCTCATGTGGCTGTGTGGCTGGTCCACATGGGAACACATTTCCATGTCATTTAAACTGAGACTGTTAACTCTTGTTAGTGAATGATCTTTATTGATTATTGGTCAGCATAGAGCGAGATGTTGAAAGGATGAACAAGCCATGATTTTAAATTTTTACCAGATGCCACATGCAGTCATGCCCGTCGATATCTGTTATTGTTGAATATATTTGGACGAGGGGACGGGGTTTCCCAACAACTTAATTTTAATCGGTTACGTTATAACTCCTTGTGTTCTGGGCCCGGCTACAATTGGTTTTCACTGGCAAAGCGGGACATTGTTTCTGCGTTGTGTCAGAAAAATACACTTAGCGCCACGCCGCCGCCGTCGGCAAAGTCAATCGTCAGCCATTCGCCGTCACGCCAGATTGCTAATATGTTTACGAGTGGCGAGCTTGTTATCCACGGCGCACAATAAACGACCTCATTATTGCATTAAAGATGGTTTCAGCTAAGTATTAGGTTTGGAGATGATTCAATTGAGGTGAGGCCTCGTGCGGTTGAGGTCGGGGGGGTCGGGATCTGGGGTGGAAACAGGCGGCGGCGAAGCGAGCTGCAGCCTGACGATAAAAGCGGGCCGATCGAAAAAACACTTTGCAGCGCGCTTATGTTTATATTTGGCTCGTCTCTTTCAGCACAACCGAGGGAACATTCTCACAAAGGCAGAGAATACATGTTGAATTCGTCTATGTACGTGACGTCATCAAACATCCAACTGTTTATTTTTCAAACTAAACACAGGGGGAGGTGGTGAATAGAATATAACACAACTGTATTAATCTTCTAAAACCAACTCTGACCACAAGGTTGCGACTCTTCGGCTGTCCTTCAAAAAGAATAATACAATACATGTTGCGTACAAATGTAATTAAATGTACAAGTTCAAGATAATGTGTATTTTTATCATAAGATTGTGTCATATGTTTGATTAATGTATTCGGTTATGTGTCTTTTGGGGGTGGGGGGGGGGGGGGGGGGATGCGGACGTCCTGTTCGAAGGGGTGAACTTCCTGTGTGCTTCGACTGCAGGGTGATAGCCAACTATTTATGTTCCAGTTTATTGACCTACAAATGGAAACATCAACAAAAAACACTATCGCTAAGTAGCAGCAGTGTATTCGGTCAATTACGTTGTTCTCTCTCAGCTTCACTTATGTTGATGAAGATGGTGAAGATGACAGCCCTGTTGATGGACCTTTCCCTATTCAAACGGGCAAGTCCGCCCCCCCCCCCCCCCCCCCCCCCTAGTTACTAGTTGCTATGTCCCCCAAGCTTTCCCACAGCTCTGCAGCATGTTAGTAATGTCCACTGAACAACGACCCCCTGCTGATGATTCTCTCTCAAGGATTCCCGACAACATAAAACTTGATGCTAAGTGTTGGCGATCTATGCTGAAGACACAAACGCCTCACAAACTCCACATTGAAATTCGTCAGGACAAAATGGTGGAGTCCTACTGCACATGTAAAGCAGGGTGAGTACGTTAGTGATGTGTTTTTACAAATGAAAATACAGCCCTAAGACTGCTAACTACTAGCCTCACAATGGGGCTAATCACGAGCTATGCTAATCACACCGATGGGCGCGGGTAGCAATCTGGTCCTAGCGAAAAAAAAACATTTCCACTGCTCAATGTACCTGTACACTGAAATAGGTGACAAATAAACCTTTGAATTTTATCTAATTAGCGAGCTTTGTAGCTTTTTGTGTCGGCGCTGCTGTAAATTGATGTGTGGAGGTCGCTAATCAACCATTTGATTGAACTTTCAGTGTTTTAAGTAAATCATAAAATCCACTGCATTCAGTAATTGTCTTATCAGATACAGAACCTGTAAATAACTCGGACACAAAAGTGACAGAACCACTTGGATCACATCCAGTCAATGCTTTGAGGGTTGTGCTTGACTTATAGTCACTATAAAGCTGACTCTGTAAAGCCAGTGCAGAATGGCACTGGGTCTTACATTCAGTACCAATCAATAATGACTCAAGTCAAGGAAGGAAATTATTTTCTAAAGTTTTCAGGCTGTTTTTTAATAATAATGTCTCTATGAGGCCATATGTAGTTGTCCAAATTTAAAATACATAAACTCTATCCATGTATTAAAAACAAGTCCTGCAGACTGCATGGATGCGGGACAAGCTTTGTTTGTGGGGACATCTATGGCGGCTCTGTTGCAAGGGGCGTGGTCTAAGTAATCAGGCAATCTTATTGTTTATTATTCTCCGCGTGACTGACAGTGTGGAAAGGTCCATTGTGGCTCGCCGTAGAAAGATTTTCAAGCTATTGCGTGTGTGTGCCCTTGGATTAATGAATTAATGAATACATCCACAGAAGTCACTTAGCCCTTAACCAGACCCTGTTCCTGGCTATTAAACTCATAATGCTGTTCTCTAATCATTATTATTATTCTATTATGTTATTATGCTTCCGCATACAAATCATCGGTATGAACATGTCTTTCATGTTAACTGCATGGATTCCCATTAACTCATCATGGAGAGTCGCAAAAAAACAGAACTTCATTAATTAATTG